>JBBMOE010000251.1:11955-23983 GCA_037975065.1 Chaetodon trifasciatus
CTTACAAGAACTCTGTTTATAGCTGTATTTCAAAATTACATTGCCATTCATGATCATATTCATAATCTTCACCATGAGCAGAGCACTGCAGCTATCTAGTGAAGTTACTTATCCAGCAGGCACAAAACAAAACTTATATTTATATGGAGACATGTTTGTGTCCACCTGATGAATGCAAATCCACTATTCCCTGTCCTTTTAGCTCTGTTTTGGGCTAAATTAACTCCTGAGAAAATGTGGCTCTTCAGCAGGTGAATGCTCCACTATGGTCGCCAGCTCGTCACTCACTGTGTCTGTCTGCTATTAGCTGCTGGGCAGGTGGTGTACGTTGGGGTTATCAGAGCTTTTTAATTGAAAATAGCTGTGTGCTGCTGCTGGAAACAAGTTTGATGAGAGTGCTGAGTATGAACCAAAACAAGGCAGCAACATCTTTACATCTTATATTACACATAATCACTAGAGTCATTCTTAATCAGAAATACAGATAAAGGCAGCTTTTAGGGTTTACTTTGTATGGCAAAAGTGTTGCCTCAAATACCATGCTGATTTCACACCTTGTCAACCCCAACCTCCATGGTTTAACTGTGACAGTACTGAAGTAACTGGGAAACCCTCAGCTTCTTTACTGAAACGATGTGTTAATTCCCTGTAATATTTGTCTCTAGTGGCGTGAACATTATTGCAGGGAAGAGATGCTGAGGCTTATAAAAATGTTATGGGTCATTAATGTTTTTATTGACAGTTGTCTCAGCCTATAATAGTCACCCTTGTTTGATGCCACATACTCCTCCCAGCTCCAGCTGAAACAAAACCAGTCAGTATGTGTGTCCTTCCATACTACATACCAGTAGTATTTTGTCTTTAGTGTTATATTTGAACAGGAAATAGTACAATATGTGCACTATTGGACTATTGGATGACAGTCAAAGTGTGACTTTAGAATGCCACCACCAGTTCAACTTCAAAAGTGTTTAATGTGTTCTCCAAAGTCTTCCTGTTGGGGTGAGGAAGAGAGTCTCTGGATCAAATTGAAGTTCACCAGCGCTTGAATAAAACAAAGTATGCCATGAGAATAGCAACCAAGGAGGAGGAGGCTTAGCTCATTTTGCTAAATATAACTCACCAGAGTGCAGGTGAAGACCTCCTGTCTGTCTTCAGACTTCTTCATGGTTGTTTGTTTCACCTCATCATCATCATCATCATCATCATCATCATCATCATCATCATCATCATCATCAACCATTTATCATCTGCATGGCTCTGGGGGCTTTGATGCTCAGCTGTGCATCTGTGTAGACACGAGGCACATGTGCTGTGCAGCCTCTCAGAACAGTACACAGCATTAAAAATCTCTCCAGTGTGTCTGGATGTGATGGTGTTCATAAGTAGGAACACGTGTGTGGCGGGGCATCTCAGCTCAGCACACACAGTCCTTGGGCACGTCTGCTACTTTGGCAATGATAAAGAAGCTCAGTAGGTGCAGATTTATGGCCATGGCACTGCTGGAATGACACATTGCAGTTGCAGCGCTGAGACACACACTGAACATCCATCAACACTACAGGGACAGCCATCCATAAACCTCACATCACTAAACCATTGGGAGGGTGAAGAGCAAAGCAGAGGACAGGCTTCACACATAAAATACTCTGTAATCAGTAATTAGATAAATTGTGTTAGACAGGAGGAGAGAAATATTATGAATAATGTACTTCTTTATTGATCCCTGAGGGAAATTGTCTCTACTTTTAATCATCCTCAATGTGGAGGCCGAAGGTCATAGTCAGCAACAGAACAGCCACCCTTGAGCCTTTGGAGTTTTTTGCTCAAGGACACTTCAGCATGGGCAGATTCGGGTTAAACCTGAGTCCTTTATTTGAAGGACAAACTCGACTGAAGAAGTACTGATAATGACAGAGAATGAAGAGAGATGGCACAAAATGTTCTGAAAAGTGACTCAGACAAAATATATTCATTTGTGTAATTTGTTTTGCCAAATAGATTTTGAAGGAAATGTAATGTGGCCTAGTTTAAGTTTACTGCCAACATTTTCCAATTCAGTCAAAGCTGCATTGCCACTTGGGTGCAGCAGAACAAGTTCTAAATACATTAACATATTATCAGCTTATAAAATTGTTAAGGACAATATGTCTGATGAGTGTAAGTCCAGTATTCACTCCCCTTTTAGCTGTGAAATTCTCCACTGTGTTCAACAGTTTGTTGCTAAAATTTTGTGTCTCCTGTCTGGTGCTGGATGCGTAATGTACAGTGGGTTTATCAGAGCTTTTACACTGCCTAATGCTGCGGGAAACAAGGCCGATGAGAGCACTGAGATTGAACCAAAGCCATGAAGTTGTTAAACCAAGAAAATGAGCTGAGAGATGCTAAATGCTCCATAACCTTAACATAACCACAGTTTAGTTATCATGAGCAAATTTTGTAAGGAACCCAAAGAAATACATGGACAGCAAACGTTTTGCAGAAAAGTTCAGTCTGAGCATTTATTACAACATATGAGTATTATAATAGAAAACAGATTCTTCTATTGTATAGTTCTGTGTGGGCAAGCTGCTGTTGCAACAGCACGTGTATTGTAATGCTAACTTTCATTGAGGATTAATCTGCCTTTCTGAAAATTGAAACATGCTCCTGGGGTTACCCGTCTGTATTGTGAGATGAACAAGCATTTTACAGCACTTGCTCATAGAAATTTAACAAAACCAAGAAGGGGTCCTTTATCTTTGGTATCATGTTGCAGTTGAAAGCCACCAACCAGGTGGGTTTGTGGGAAATGGTTGGGCTGGTGGATACAAATATATAAGCGTAATATATTGTATTGACATCCCTGTGTCAACAAATTACAACAAACCAACCCAGACGTTCAGTTTCACTTGGGCTTTATACAGAGAGCCAGGATTGCTGGAAATACATGTGGCTGTGGTCTGAGGTCTCATCCAGGGTTTCAGGATCAGTGATCAGGGCAGTGGTAATGCACATCTCTGGCATTCAGCAGAGAGAAAAACAGTGATAAGAGAGACATCATAAATCACATAAAACACAAAATGACTCCAGACACTGTTAAAATCTGGCCTGGATTACGTGAATTATCCAAGATTATTTTTTTGGCTTATGGGACAAAGAAACCCCCAGGACAGACAGTTTCAGAGAAGAAGACAGAAAATGTAATATCTACAGGGACCATCCTGCAGCAGAACTATCTCCACTCTGACCCCTGCTGCAGCAGCCATGTTTCATGTTGAAGTGTCCCTTAGCAAGTATCCGTGCCCTAACATGATCACTCATTGCATTGGCCCACAGTGTCAAAAAAGAGCAGGAATGAACAGAAACAAAATGGACAGTGAAAAAAAAACAGGGACAGAAAAACAGCAAAAAGCAAGCAGCTTTCATGTTTCAGAAAGTGCTTTTGTTTTCGTGTTGATGTAGATGTGATGGAAATTTCAGCTCTTGCTTTTAGATAAACATCACACTGAGTAAAAATAGTGCAAAGATATATTCTCCAGAACCTTTGTTTTTAAGCCATGTTGTTTGAAAATATGTGCGAGACAAAGAAAGTGTATGGTTTATCACTGCTGGATGAGACATAATAAACATAATGTAAATCAGGCACATGCTTGTGATTCATTTTAGTCTTTTGATGAAAAAAATTTCTTGTATGTGTGTAATACATAGTGTTAGTAACATTTTAGCCATTGAATTAATCCATCCAAACTCAAATAGAGCTTGCTCACTTGACATTATGGCAGCGGAGCAGAGTTATCATTTAGAAGCTTGATTGAAATGAGCAGATAAATTGCTAACATTGCTTAAGCAAACGTTTACAGTAAGTAATTTAAATTGTTTGCCTACTGAAAGTAACAATAATGTTACTTCAATCCACACCTTTTTAAAATATCAGCATGCTGGCCTGCAGGAAGACTTCATTATAACAATAATTAATTCATATGTCCATTCTCCCATTATCATATTGCTGAGTTTTTATACATTGATGAAGGTTTTAGACATTTCATCATTGATTTTAAAGGTTACTTTCAGTTTCAGCCTCATTTTTGTCACGGGAAAAAGGTAATCAATTTTCACCAATATATTTCATCCTCAATTTCATTGACCAAATAAGGATCGAGAGGAATCACTTCCACCAAGACCTGACTTTGACCCTCTCTCTCTGTGTATCCTGGTGTCTTTGCAGTGTCTGTGCCAACGTCTGTGTGAGTCACAGTGATAGTCAGCGCTGTGGCCTCAAAGCCTCCGCTAATTCTGTCCCTCTCTCATAAAACAACTAAATGATCTGACAGCAAATGCATGAGGCAAGGGAGTTTCAGTGGTTTAAATAGCAGAGCTGAAAGGAACATGAAATCACTCAAGGAGAAATGATGAAAGGTTCCCATGATTCAACACCAGGCAAAGGTTCAACTCAATCTTTCTGCACCAACAGGCAAGAGGACATTGTTTCTCTGTTATAAAACTGATACGTGGAAAAAGAAGAAAAAATAGTTAAATCTGCTGGAGAAAAGCTGGTGGAAGAGGATTGCGGGTGCAGATATTGTTTGTGTCTTAGGCTGGACCAGCCCACTTTCCTTCAAATTATGTTCATATTTAATGATTCCATTTGTGTTCAAAACCAATATTCAGTGGCAACCAGTGATGGATGGGCATGCAGCACGTAGCATGTCTGACTGTCATGCTGTAATCCTGATTTCTCCCTAACATGTGTGTTTTAGTTACCTAACCATAAAATACTGTAATTTCCATGGACACAAATTGCAGAAAGGGAGAATTTTAAAATGTTGGGATTGGATCCAGTGTTGTGAGAATGACTGGCAATCAGCTCTTTATTAGTGTCTAGGTTATGGTCACTCTCTAACATAAAGCTTGTGTGTGGGTGTGAAAGGACATAGTAATGACTAAAGGAAAGAAAAGAAAGGCTGGCAGGCAGTGGGTTGTTTAGAGCTTTAGAGTCAGCATCAGCAGCTCGTCCAAGCACAAGTGCTATCTTATTTTGTGGTTGGTCCAAAAAGGAAACAAACCATGGAGGTTGTTGGCTTCTCAACTAAAGGCAAGTAGGTAAACAGAGGGTCTCTCTAAGTCAAACCAGAGTTCATCAAAGTCAACTACTCCCATTGCTGATGCACATGAGCACTTGATACACTGTGACCTAATTGAGAAGCCCTGCTTGCTGCCAGGCAAAAACAAAGACTGAAAGTCAGCCTGACAATATTGACCAGCTACTCATCCAGCATCACGTTTCGCAAGTTGTTGAATGTTACTGTCTCCTATTAGGGTTGTTTTGTACCAGTGCAGGATAGACCTTGATATTGTTAAGGGGAAAGTTAGGGTGTGAAGGTCAGGGTGGTGGATGGGTGCTTAGTACCACTGACTGTCATGAGTGAGACTGAACAGCTAAAGCTTGCGGTCTTTTAACTGTAGCAATGGTCTTTACCTAACCTTAACCTTACTGCCATGCACAGATACAGAAGACAGAAAGAATTAAAAAAAAAAAATCTCACTGAACACAATGTGGGGTTTTGACACAAACAAACAAACAAACAAACAAACAAATATCAAGGTCAGTTTTCTTGAAGGGTTTTCTGGAAGGTGTCAGAATTCCAACAGAGGATTTTCAGGCGGACTAAGTTGTTCTTTTAGAGATACTAAAGCCTGGATCATACATTTTTAGTTTGTTTATGGTCAGAACATGACTCATTTAGAATTTAGAAAAAAATTAAAATAGAATCTGATTTGCTGACCCACATTGCAAATATTCAAAACAAAAAACTAAAATATTGATACTAATTTTAGCGTATAAATCAGCTGGAAATGTTTCAAAGAAGAAACATTTCTTGTACAAATCTGTGAAACTGTGTAAATGATGTCTGCATTTCTGGCAACCAAGATTTCAAGGAATTATGACAGCACACAGAGCCATCATTTCTGACCTTATGGACAAGGCCACAAGTCTCTGCCATAAAAGAGTATATTTATTGGTTTTGTTGGGTTTATTTGACCTTAACATGATAGTGAAAGAATTGCTGTGTGGGGTCATGAGGTCTGCTGTATGGAGCACTTTCACAGCCTCACCCTCCTCTACTAATGCAGGTCCTGAAGGGATGCAAAAAGCTGGCCATGTCAGTGTGTTCTATGGGTCGGATCCCTGGAGGATACATCACCAACCATGTATACAGCTGGGTGGACCCTCAGGGCCGGAGTGTCTCCCCGCCGCCCGACAGCCAGGAGGCGAACCAGAGGCAAGGGCACATCATGGAAGAGAGGACGGTAAGAACAATGTGTGTATATGAATGCATGTGTGTGTGTGTGTGTGTGTGTGTGTGTGTGTGATGATGATGATACAAGAAAAAAAAGGTCCAGTGCATAAGGCAGGTAAAAAAGATGTGACGCACAGTTAAATTCAAAATGAATAAAACATGTGAAATGCAGACTTTGAGGGGAGAACTCCCTGAAAGCAAAGATACTGTTGCATCTGTCAGATTCAGCACTGAGGCTTTTGTAATTGTCCTCCTGCTGATGTCAGACAGCAGTCAGTTCAGGACTGGAGTATGGCTCTCTGAGGATAGTCATCGTGACCTCTGGTATTGTGACATTTCGGAAGACAGACTCATCCTACAACAGTCACCCACCACAAGCCTGTGACTCTGGCTGCTCCCCATGAGAAGATTTACTCAAACTGAGTCATCAGAAAAATACACCTGTTGCATGCTTTCTGATTGGATAGATCATTCAGTATTACACAATGACCTCTGACAAATGCTTCCTGAAAATAAGTCCTCTTACAACACAACACAAATTGAAATGTATTGTCAATCTTCTGTTTGTGTTATAAATGTGATAGAACTGTGGTAAACCAGGCTGTTTGAATCTTAAGAGTGACATTCATAGTGTATACTACTTATTGGTTTTGGCAAATACATTTTACAAGAAACATAATTGCTGCCTGCAATATGTTCTCTGACATCTTTATTCCAATGAAGAAAGTGTTGCATTTCTTCTCGACATTCAGGCTGTAAGGAGGTTATGGTGGATGGTGGCTGTACTAAGTGGACACCCAGGATCAGGGTTAGCATCCCCAGTGCTTAGGCTTAAGCAACAAAAGCACTGTGTGAATAAACACATCCTGTGTTCTGCTTCAAGTCAGAGTCTTTTTAACTTGTAGGATATAAACATCATTTCTGAGAGACAAGGTTTCAGTCAGCCAACTCACATTGAATACATGTTTAAGTGAATGCAGAATATGTGCAAAGTTGGTATTTGGTGTCTAGGCTCTGACCTCATAAACCCCCACAAGGAAACACCAAGCTCAGCCCAGCATGGACAGGGGAGTGACAAAAAAAAAATCCAAATGGGGTAAGTGCATTCAGCACCAAAAAGCTGGATGCTGGAGTAGTGGTGGGACTTTAAAATACTATTAACAGCATCAAAAGAGTGGGCAAAGCAGTGATGGCCTGAGCGCACCACCATGATTAAAAGAGTGTGTTGGATATACAATATGTCGCAGAGAGTGTACTGTCATTTTAGTATAGCTGCTGACTTCAGTTTACTGTCTGAACTAGCTTGCAAAGATTGCTTTCTAAACTACAAAGTCAAAAACATCATAAGCAAAGCTGGCAGGGCCATCATCATACAGTATAGGAATAATAGGAGGCCTCTGCCCTCATGGCAGCCATGTCTACACTAGACTAAAATGAAAACACCCAGAAAAATGAAATTGATTCAGACATTTTACGAATTGCTGTTCACTAGCTTGTCTACTAAATGTCCAGTAGAACAATGACATGAGGAATTCATTTCAAAAGGACCAAGTCTTGTAGGGCCTCAAACACATTGTGTTTTTTGTAAGAGCCAATCCAGTCCTTGTTTGTCAAAATGCTTATATTCCATTTTATGTTGTGTTATGTATATGAAACAATAAATCTAAAATATCTAAATAGCATATTTTGTAAATTAAATTTCTGTTTCATCTGGTATAAAAGTATTATGTAATTATATTATTAGCAGCTTCTTAGAGCTTTGTTTCTGAAGTCTAATTAATGACCATCATTATCAAGAGCCTTCTGATGACTTTGTGACTCCCATTTTAACAAATGTGTTTTAATTAATTTTGTTTCTACAGGGTGACAGTGGAAGTACTGAATTTGGGTCAGAGAGTTTTAAGAATTCGAAAGTTAGTTTTTATTAATAAGGTTCAGTAGTGCTCATGCAGAGTTCCATTCATGAACTAATTCGGGAAAATCGGATCAGTTTATCAGAGATTGATTTCAGTTTACTCTTCATTGTAATTAGATCAGCAATTAGACACTATCTTTGAGTCTCCTCAGATCAGTGGTTCACTGAGGCAGACCAGTGTTGTTTTAAGTTGCTGAGACAAGGGTTGAATTGCCTCAAGACAGTTTTCTGCTGAAAGGGGAAGGGAGGGACTGGAAATTGATGTTCCCACTGCGACTGTAGGATGCATCCAAACATTTAACAGCAGCTCCATAGTTAAAACTGCTGCATAAGCAGCTCCATGCAGCTAGTGCTGCCTCTGAAAGTAGCTCTGCACATTTGAATAGGGCTCATTTGACAGCTGATCTGTCAAAAATCTGCTCAGAGCTGATTTCTGCCCATTGTATTAAAGCACAGGAGCAAGAGGATACATTAAAAAAATGCTTATATTGGCTCGTATTAAGATGAGCCTGGATGACCTGGGGGATAACTAATTAAAAGATGAAGAGTGGAGATTCTGGACAGAGGCCTGAGAAGCTGTTATTACTACCGAGGCAAAATAGCCTTTCCATACAGTAGGGACCCATGATTTGCTGGCTCCTTATTTGGAGAACACATAAATCTTAATGTCAGTTAACGTGCCAGATATATATGCCAGTGAATCTACAATATGCCAGCTCTCTGTTTGATGAATCGTATCTATTGAACTGTTCTCCTGTGTGAGAAATATATTTAGAGTTAAATGCTCCTATCTCAGCAAGGAATACTTTGTACTTAAGGAGGCTTTTTGCTTGAATTGAGAATTTCATATTTGTAAAATTCCTATCTGCATCTTCTTTTGACAGTCAAATTTAATCTCTAGTTTGAAGAAATTTTCAACTGTTCAATTCAATTGGATTCAGTTTTATTTATATAGCAGCAAATCACAACAAAAGTTGTCTCGGGACACTGTCAGCAGTTCACAGGTCTAGACCATACTCTTTACTGTACAGAGACCCAACAATTTCGCTTGGTGATGGTAGTGAGGAAAAAGCCTCCTTTTAACAGAGAGATCATGGGTTAGTTAATAAATATAACTGGGCATAATCTGCATAGCAATGAAAATCTGTGTTTCCTCATAATATTGGCTAAAGTAAGTATATATAGGGTGAATAGAATTGGCCCAAGCACAAAATCTTGTGGACCTCTGCGACTAACTTTGGTATGGAGGAATCATTATTTATGTGTATTAACTGGAATCGATCTGATAAGTAGTACTTAAACCAGCTTAGTGAGGTTCCTTTAATGCTAATTAAGTGCTCCAGTCTCTGTAATTGGATGGATTGGTCAATGGTGTCGAATGCAGCAGCAAGATCTCACAAGTACAGAAACAAGTCATTTGTCTGATGCAATTAGGAGGTCATTTTAACTTTGAACAGTATTGTCTTTGTGCGTCCTTGTGTCTTGTGTGTGAGAAAGGTGGAGTCAGATATACAGTAGGTGTATATTTTGCTAAAACCCCTGGATCAAGAGTAGGCTTTTTAAAAACAGCTAATTTAAAGGGCTGTGGTACGTGGCCTGTTGATGAAGACAGATTGATCAAATCTTGTAAAGAAGTTCCAGTTAAGGGTAAGACCTCTTTAAGCATCCTAGTTGGGATAAGGTCTAAGAGACAGGTACCATCAACCTGTCTTAGATGACGAAATTGTTGAAGTAGTTGGTAAAGGTCGATGGAAAAGCAGTCTAAGTTGAGTTCATGAAGTGTTAAATTTTGTCTCTAATAACCGGAAATCTTTACTCCTGAGAGCTATAAGGATACATGGCTCGATAGAGAGAGAAACTTTCCTGCATGTTTTCAGATTATCTTGCAAGGCTAAATGAAATTCTAGGTTCCTTGGAGGAATATCATTTCCTTTCAAGTTTTCAGCATGTTTGCTGTAATTTGTAGGTTTTGGGTGCACCATGATGCTAATTTCCTTTGTTTTAGTATCTTTGTTTTTAAAGGGGCAGTATAGTTGAGTATCATACACAGGGAGCCTGCAGCACTATGAACAAGAAGATCAGTCTGGGAGGAACTAAAGGAAGCATAGATGTCCTCTGTTACATTGACACATGGCATTAAATTCAATCCTGATGGAATCACTTCCTTAAATTTAGCTACAGGGATATCAGGTGGACATTGAGTGTAGGAATTTTTGCGTAATGGTGTGTAGTCTAATAATAGAAATTCAAAAGTTATTAAATAAAAGAGGATTCTGTGAAGACATCAGTAAATGTTCAATTTTAATGCCATATGTCAGAACAAGGTCATAGTGGCCAGTGGCTCGAGGGATGTGAGTATTAAAATGACTGGTGGGAGCAGTTTCATACATACTAACATACTTTTCATGACAGCGCAGGTTACAATAATACAAATAAATCATAATCCACATTTCATTCTCCTGTCCTGTTGCAGTGGTAGTGCTATCTTTATTAGGTTTTTATGGACACCTCCGCTTCTATTTTCTTTTGATGTAATTAATTTAATGTGGTGGGGGCAGACACAATCTTTATGGGGTTTTGGGTGGTTAACTGCTCCAATGTAAGCACAGAGAGACATGTAGAACTGCAGCTTTGCCTCCTGGTCTCAACTCATGGTTTTAGTTCACTAATAAACTCGGTCAAATTTCTGGGAATGAGAGCAGCTCCTTCCAAAGCGGGGTGAATGCTGTCTTTCCTAATCAGACCAGGTTATTATTAATTATCTACAAAGCCCACATTATTTGTTGGACACCACCGTGATAGGCAGCGGTGGAATGATGACATGTTGCTAGGCAAGTTTCAAATTTATTTCAAGGTTCCCCACTGTGGCCCCAGGAACAAATCTGACTATGTTTGTAGGTGTCACTAACTTCATGTTTCTCTGGCAATAATCAGAGTTGCTTTTTCAGCAGGTGTATTGCTGAGTGGTGAGAATCTGTTAGAAACATCTGTTTGAATCATAAAATTCACCTGGGATTTTGCTAAGCTAAGGATGCTAGCAGAACAGACAAGCATGTAAACAACAGTAGGATGAGTGATTAGCTTTTATTTTTAATTGAAGTCAAATTAAAGTATAAGGCATCACGGAACTGAGAATCATTAAGCAATACAGAAAATATTAAGATTTTCTCTTATCCTGTGCATACCCTTAGTTCTTAAAACTGTGTATTGCCCCCATTAGCATCAATGATGGCTCTCAGTCTTTTGTGATAGTTGTGAATGAGGCACTTTATGTTCTCAGGTGATAAGCTGCCCATTTTACTCAGCAAAAAGCCTCCAGGTCTAATAAATTCTTGGGCTGTCTGTTTGAACTACACATTTGAAACCTTACCAAAGTGGTTAATGATACTGAGGTCAGGAGACTGTGATGGCCACTCCTCTGTAGCCACTGAAGGGTCAACTTGGCCTTGTGTTTTGGATCATTGTCATGTTGGAGAGTCCAAGTGCGCTCCACGCCCAGCTTCTAGACTGATGAATGCAAATTGTTCTCCAGTATTCTTTCAGTTTCCTAACTTTCTAAGGTGATCATATGTCAGATGTTGTCTGTTCAGTGCTGCTCTCAAGTGGTAGAAAATCCATTAAGCTTTAAAGACATCAGCTTTAAGAATGACTGCATGAATTATGGTTGAGATGGGATATGAGCCACAGCCTCCCGTGTCAAAGTCAGATGCTTTGCAGGTCATTAGAAGTACTTAAAACTTTATAAGCGATCAAACAACTATTGCTGTTTTTTCTAGCTACTATGTACACACACACACACACACACACACACACACACACACACACACACACA
>JBBMOE010000252.1:0-23766 GCA_037975065.1 Chaetodon trifasciatus
ACAGGAGACACACAGGAGACACACACGAGACACACAGGAGACAGACAGGAGACACACACACACGAGACACACATGAGACACACACGAGACACACAGGAGACACACATGAGACAGACACAGGAGACACACATGAGACACACAGGAGACACACAGGAGACAGACACAGGAGACACACATGAGACACACACAGGAGACACACAGGAGACACAGACTGTCTCTGTGGTGTCCGCAGTACCATGTGGACAGCAGCAGTTCTCAGGTGTCAGCACCTGTCCTCTGCGTCCTCACAGCTGATAAAATGCTTTGATGTTGGACTTTACTTGATTTATCGGAGCTGATGAGTAACTGTTAATGTCCCGGCGTGGGATCAATAAAGCTACGTCTTATCTTATCTTATCTTAGTCCTGAGCGGACAGGTGACATCACAGGTGTATTTGATGTTGTTCCGATGAGCTGACCTCAGAGCTGCTGTACCACACAGAGACCAGTTCAAAGCAGTTACTGGACTCACTGGTATCACAACGCATCATTCACACAACAGCTACCTCTACTTTGATACTGTGAAGTATACTTCGAATACAACACTTGTGTGTATTTTACCTCAGTACCATTTAAATAAATTACTTCTATTTATTATGGAGTACTTGTACATTGTGGCGATGATACTTTTACTTAAGTAAAAGACCTGAGTACTTCTTGGCCATACACAGACACAGACACAGACACACACGCACACACACGCGCACACACACGCACGCACACACGCACGCAGCCTCCATGCTAACACATACGTGGCACATCCTGAGTAGCGCAGACACACAGCAGCTGATGCTAACAACGTTAGCCTACCTGTTACTCCAGATTCCGTACGTTAACTCCACGAAGGCGAAGGAGAGGTTCAGACAGAGGAAGAAAAACAGATTCCTGGAGGTTTTATCCGCGAGGATCGACCTGAAACCAGCAAACAATCACAAAAGCTTCATCACTGGAGCCAGAAACCCGAGAAAATCCGGGTTCTGAACATCTGACAGCCGTATTCACACACAACACGGCGTCCGTACTCCATCTTAACAGCTGACAGTGAGACAGCTACAGTTTGATGAAGACACCGTTAATTGTCTCGTTTGTTAGCAGCCGGTTAGCATCAGGCTAGCAGCTCATCGTGAGAGTCAGCTGGTTCACAGTTAGCTGTTAGCCGCTGTTAGCTCAGTTAGCAGTTAGCAGCGGTGAGTTTACCTGAACCATCCTGAGAGCTTCACCAGCAGGTTAAACTTAGCAGGTTTGTACTCGTCGTCTTTGACAGATAAAGGTAACATTTTCACACCTGAACATACACACACACACTCACTCACACACACACTGGCTTGACTTAGCTACGCTACGCTAACCGTCAACTTCCGGTTAGATCCGGTTTCACAATAAAGGCGTTTAAGAGCGCTCCAATGTTTGTTATTATTATTGTTTTATTTATGCCATTCTGTAAGCAGTAGATAACCTTTTTTATTTACTTTTTTTTACTGATGCTAATCATAACTCAACATTCAACAGTCAGTTTCCAGCTGGAAGAGAAAAAAGATTTGAAAAGGTTTGGAAGATAAAAAACAAAACTCCCGATAGACGAAATGATTTTCTGAGATTAAAGTCAAAAGCTTCTCAGCTGAAATGATGACTCTTATATCTATCTATGACTCTTATGACGTCTTATATCAGTTTCATTTTCTGTCTCAGGGTTTTGACTTAAAACTCGAACTTTGGACGATTTCACAGTTTAGTGTTAAAATAAGTTTGAACTGGATGGACTTCCTGTTTCCCTGAGGAGGACATCAGTAAGGAGCAGACCTCCAGAAACTGTGATGGTTGGTTCTCAGGAACTCATCAGGTGAGAACAGACCAGGTGAGTCAGGGGGACAACTGGAGTGAAAATCCATTTCAGACGGAAGATGTTTCTTCATTTCAGGACATGTTTCTGGTGGGTGGCACAGTGGTAGTGCGCGTGCCTCACAGCAAGAAGGTCACCGGTTCGATCCCCGGGTCAGGCAGGGGAGTTTGCATGTTCTTCCCGTGCATGCGTGGGTTCTCTCTGGGCACTCTTCCTCCCACAGACCAAAAACATGCTCATTAGGTTAACTGGTTAATCGTCTGTAGGTGTGAGTGTGAGAGTGAATGTGTGTGTGTGTTACCCTGCAGTCGGCTGGCGACCGGCTCAGGGTGTACCCCGCCTCTCGCCCGTTGACAGCTGGGATAGGCTCCAGCCCCCCCCAACCCGAAAGGGATGATGATCAAGTATAGAAGATGAATGAATGTTTCTGGGGGTCAGATAATTTACACATTTTACATCCAAACCATAAGAAGACTTTAAGAAGGCGCCGGATCATTAAAGAGTTCATCCATTAGTCTGGAAGGATCAGGCCATACACAATAAACCCACCAGTTTAACTGGGACTTTATGAGTGGGTCTGTCTGTCTGTCTGTCTGTCTCTCTGTCTGTCTGTTTGTGAGTGACTGTGCTGGTCCACCTGTTTTCTTCCATCAGATCATCATGGGGGTTCCATGCTGACTTGCAGCTATGAGCAGCAGAGGGTGGCAGAGAGTCCCGAACGTCTCTCTGCGGAGCGTCCTTCTAAGGAGTGTCCCTCTGAGGAGTGTCCCTCTGAGGAGTGTCTCTCTGAGGAGTGTCTCTCTGAGGAGTGTCCATCTGAGGAGCGTCTCTCTGAGGAGCGTCTCTCTGAGGAGTGTCCCTCTGAGGAGTGTCCCTCTGAGGAGTGTCTCTCTGAGGAGTGTCCATCTGAGGAGTGTCCATCTGAGGAGTGTCCCTCTGAGGAGCGTCCATCTGAGGAGCGTCCCTCTCAGGGTCTGTTGACTCTCAGCTGAGCTGCTGCTGGATTTGATTCAGACATGAGCTCCACACAAACAACAACTTCCAATCACACACGATCAATAACGTAAAGAGACGAGAACTTCCTCATTTCATTCGTGTGAGACGAGATGGACTTTGAACATGAAGAAGAAGAGTTGCTGAATCAGCTGTTCGCAGCTCCTGTTCAGACGCTTCACAGTGAAGAACGCTTAAAACATGAAGGTTCTCCAGGAGGTTCTGCAGAGTTCTTCTTCTTAACGACGTCCTGAACGAGTCCAACGACTTCAGTGTTTGGTTCCTTCCTGTCTGAACTGAACCTTCAGCTTCCATCATAAATCATCAAACTGCACATTTATTCACCGAAACGTGTGAAACCTCAGTCTGTCATCAAACATGATGCATTTGTGCAGTGATGAGAGGAATGGCTCGTCAGTTTCCATGGCGACCACAAACCTCAGTGACCTCATTGGAAGAAGACGCCGTCGCTCCATCAGCAGCAGCTCTGTCCTCGTCCACACAGAGACAGTCCTGAGATTAAACAGCAGCAGCCACAGGTCAGAGCGGAGGCAGGAAGTGGAAACGATTGGTCGCTGGAGGGCGTCGCTGCTTGCTGTCAGCAGGTCTGAAGAGACACGTCCTGGAGAAAATGTAAAAGTGTTCAGCTAAAATGTTAAAAGTTCAGACTTTGGAAAGTCAGAATGTGATAGGCTGAGACACCTGTCAATCAAGTCTAACGTCCTCTGCTTTATCAAAGCAGAACGTCACAGTCAACAAGTCAGCAAACAGCTGTTCATATTCACGTGGATCAATAAATCAATAATCTGTCTCTTCCTCTCAGTTTAGGTCGCACAGCACAACAAAATGTTGGCCTGTGTTCTAGTTATTTTATCATTATTTCATTATCTGTCTATTCTTTATTCTGAAGGGGGAAGTGGTCTGAATATTCCTCATTCTTTAAAACTTCACCACATCAGTTTTCAGAGTAAACAATATATTTCTGAGATTTTCATGTTTGTTGTTTTTGTTTTCTCTCACTTCTACGCCAGCTTCTACTGCCACAGCTCAATCTTAACGCTTCGCCCACAAATGTGAAAGCTCATAAATTCAGAAAAAAGACTACATCCAAGAAGCAAATTGGTTTAGAAAACATAGTTAATAACAGATGAGATGAAGCTGTCGACACGACACGGCCGCATTTTCCAACACGATGCAGGAAGCAGTGATGACCCTGAGCTGAGCCGTCATCGTCCTCATACTGACTCCAGCCTGTGACGGTGGTGGTCTCCTCACCGCCATAAGAGTCACGCAGCTCGTTCTACCAGCATTAGCTCTACAGGTCACGACTAGCTCGGCTAAAGGCTAAAGAGCTGGATTGAGGGATGGATCCCATTTCAGGTTCATAGAACTCTTATTATGTAAAAATTGAGCTTGTGGAGAGACGTCCGAGGATTCACTTTCACTTCCTTTGATCACAGCAGCATCTAGTGGACGTTAGAGGAACCACAGCTCTGACTGACACCAGCCGACAACCAGTGAGCTTCAGAACAGCGTTTGGTGCTTAACCTTCAGAATAAAACAACCTCCTGTTCATACTGACTGCAGATCAGTTCTTAATGTCACCGATGGAGTCATCGAATAGTTAATCTGAAGCTCAGAATCAGAATCAGATATACTTTATTGATTCCCGGGGGAAATTGTTTTTGTTGCAGGTGCTCCTTAAAAGAACAGAAGCAATAGAAGAGATGAAGAAGAGATAAACATGTAGTGCAATTAAAAGAGAAAATATATATATAAAAAAACAAAATATATATACAAAATATGTACACAGATAAGTAAACAAAAAATATATATATACAGGTAAGTAAACAATATAACAATATACATACTGAGACAAGGGCCCTTCAGAGGGAGGAGTTGTACAGTTCAATGGCCACAGGCAGGAATGACTTCCTGTGGCATTCGGTCTTGCATTTTGGTGGGATGAGTCTCTCACTGAACGTACTTAAAACTACGACGAAGGCATAGATCAAAACAAGAAACAGAACCGAGACCAACAACAGAGAATTTATGGACCAGGACCAGAACCAGGACAAAGAAAAATATTAGGATGAAGACAAAGACCAAACCTGGACAGGGACCAGTGTAGTGTCACCCTGTTACTCTGCACTGTGGCCCTGGTTCAGAGCAAAGGTCAGGACCAAGACCAAATCCAAGACCGGCATG
Source organism: Chaetodon trifasciatus (assembly GCA_037975065.1). Classification (NCBI taxonomy): domain Eukaryota; kingdom Metazoa; phylum Chordata; class Actinopteri; order Chaetodontiformes; family Chaetodontidae; genus Chaetodon; species Chaetodon trifasciatus. Next base: position 5,081 of record JBBMOE010000252.1, read on the forward strand.
AAGACAAAAACCAAGACTTGGCCCAGAAGGAGGTCCACTGGCCACAGACAAAAACCAAAGCCAGGAGAAGGACCACTACAATGCTGCTCTGTCTCTACTTGTGTTGCTCCTTGGTCAAAACTAAGGATGAGACCAGCACCAGACTTAGACTTAGACTTAGACTTAGACTTAGATGGTTTCTTTATTGATCAAAATTTGGGAAATTATTTTGTAGCAGTAGCAATTAAACATACAGCAAACACAGGATGTACACAACAATTATTTAGAAAAAGTAACAAAAAATATAAACAGGAATAAAAATAAAAACAGAACTAAGTAAAACTAAATCTAGTTATAAAATATGTATTATAATATACATAATACATATTTTATAATATACCAGGACAGAAACAAGACCTGGGAGCAGCACAGCAGCCAAAATGAAGACCAAAATAAAGACTAGACTAAATAAAGACCCAGACCAGGACCAGGTCTAAGATCAGTGGAATGATGGACCAGAGCAAAGAACAAAACCACATCAAGAAACAGGACCAGAACCCAGACAAATGACTAAACCGGGACCAGCATAAGGACCAGCTGGTGCCGTCCTGGTACTGAGCTGGTCAAGTCCTTAAACTGGGACCAGGATCAAGACCAGTTTGCAGGATCTCTGATATATTAAGGTTTTACTGACAGATTGAATTTGAATATAGCTGTGAGAGTTTGAACAGTGACAGATGGACCAGCTGGAGTCCCTGTGATGATGATGATGATGATGATGATGATGATGATGATGATGAAGAAGACAATAATCTCTGGAGTGACTGGTGCTGGTTTGTAAAAGTTGACCATGAGCTGCTGGAAAACAAAGAGCTCCATCTTGTTCTGCTCTTCCAGACAGGAAACGCCAGCAAATTAAAACGACAAGACGCAGCAGAATCTTCATCCTCCTTTACACAACGGAGGTCAGAGGTCGCAGAGGCCCAGCGGGACACTGAACGCCACACGCATGAAAAACAGCAGATGGAGCAGCGAGAACACATTTATCAGCACTTTACTTTCGGGGGTTTCAGCTGAATGTGCATCAGCTCTGCAGAGCGACACAAACACGGCGTCCTGATGGAAAGCAGCAAAGCTTTGACCTTTGAACTTTAAAGCCTGGCGCACTGACGGCGCCAACATGGATGGAACAGAAACATTTATCTCTGCTGAAACTGTTTATCTAAATTTAGTTCAAACCATTTCTGAGGTCAGCAAGAAACTGTGAGAAACAGCGAGAGGAGACGCTGTGAGAGCTTCAGACGAATCTGATCCACATTCACACTTCACTTCTGGTCTCCATGACGACGAGCTGCAGAGCCAATGGGCTTGGGGCTGAAGACAAAAACCACCAGAACACTTAATGAATTTGTTCAGCTTGTTTAACAGCTCGGAGGATTTCTGCTAATGGGTGACAGCCAAAGAGAGAGAGAGAGCCAGGAATTAGACTGAGACCGCAGCAGAATCACAGTCTCTCCTGTTTGTTCCTTAAATCTTAAAGCTGCAGCATCCAGACATTCTTCATCACCCAGCAGCCGAGTCATCGACGAGTCCACAGGAGACAAACAAAACTTTTCTGCATCCAGCTTCTAAAATCTAAAATATGAAGATTTATTTTCACAGTGAACTGAATCTCTTTGGGTTGTTAGTCAAACTTTTCATAGACCAAATAACTGAGAAAATAATCTGCAGATTGCTAAATAATGAAAATAATGAGAAGTTATTAAAGTATTAAGACAGTTTATTGAGGAACATGCAGCATGTGAGCACAGTGCAAACCAGAGTCATTAAAGGTCGTGTGCTGGACACATTCATGACGCCTTCCTGCAGCTCCGCCTCTGGACAAACACCTTTCGCTCCACGTTAAACAAGAAGACGCTCCGGTTTAATCTTTAAAGTCAGTTTCATTCACCTCAAACTCTTCAGTAGGTCTGATTGGACTGCTGATAACGTCACACCATCAGATGAAAATACTGACAAAAAGTCAGCCACAGTTCCACAGTTCTGGGCCTTGAACAGAACCCTCACCAGGTGCCTCGTGGAATACTAGAGGAACCTCTGAAAGAAAGACAGAGGAGCATAAAGCGAGGGCAGTCGCTGATATATGAGGCTGTTTGATTATGTAAGACTTTAACGACAAAGGACCTTAAAATCAGAAAACACAGCTCATGTGTCCAAATCCCGCCTGCAGCGCTCTGAATCATCTGTCCTCTTGGGGTCTTGCAGGGAGATAATCTGAGCGCTCTGGAATAAAAGCACGTGTCAGCGTTTCGGCACCACTTTGACTTCTAATGGTTTCACTTCAGTAACGCTCCTCAGACAAGAAACTGACGCGCTACAAACTAAGACACTTTTGGCTGGTCGGTGTTTGATCTGCTTGGACGGGCGAACTCCGATCGTAGTAGCCACCTTTCAGGTGTTCAGCCTACCGGACACTTTGTGTTTTCTGTCATTTCTGTTTAAAAGAATAACTTGTGCAGATGTTAGCATCAGTGAGACGAGGCTCCGCTGCTCCCACCATGAGTGTCAGGTCAGTTCACCTGGTGGGACTTTGGCTGCTGGCTTCCAGCCGGAGCCGGTCGCCAGGCGCTGGCCAAAGAAGTCACCTGAACTCACAAATGTTTCCTGCTGACAGGTACGAGCCAGAGACCTACCTGTTTCTCAGGTTGGCTGAGAACGAAGGAGGACAGACACATTGTTTGAATCACTTCCTGCCTTTGATAATTCAGTTTCAGGGCTACGGTTGGTCTGATGGCCAGATCAAATACAGAGTCCTCAAGAGATTCACTTAGAGAAGGGAAGCAGAGGACTTATCACAGCTCTTTTACACCCAAACTGCAGGACAGTGTGTGGATCTTCCTGTACAGCTGAAGGTTTCAGCAGCTTTGAGGACAAACCGTCAGCGAAAGCCCTGAAAAACAAACAGTGTCTGTCCGAGTTTTCAGGGCTGCTGGTTTGAACAGCAGCTGAGATGTTGCCATGGTTCCAGCCAGACACGTCCTGAAGACTTCCAGTAAACACTGAATTTCACAGAAGTGAAAGGGAAAGCTGGTGGCATGCTGAATCATAGGAACTTCCCAGAAAATCGAATCATGTTCCAACAAGCTCCAGGACTGAAGTGAAGAAATAGAAATCTTTAATAAAAGCACACAGTGAGAAACTGGACACATTCAACTCACATGAGACAAGAAATCCAGCAGATAATTCAACATCAGCACAAATACCAACAATATGAAAACTGGGAGACCCGAAAACTGAAAGTTCAAAACATTTTTGACCTCCTTCTGGTCATTTAAAGTTCCTGAATGGTCACGGTGGGATGTTTTCTTATTCGTTCGGACACTGAGGCCAAAGCTTTTACTCCGAGCAACACTGTTTGTCCTCAGTTTGGTTTGTCAGGCAGAGTTAAAGGGACAGTTGAACTGGAAGTCAGAGCTGCTAAAGAGTCACCGATTCCACAAACATTGGTGAAAAATGAATAAACAGCAAAGCTGCAGCAGGCTGGTAGAAGACGAGATGATGTGAGCTGCTGTTCACATGTAGTTTAGCCACATTTTAGCTTGTGTTAGCCACATGCTCGGACATGGTAGTCAACGTTGGAGTGTTGTAGAAAAAAACTTGCCCCCATATTTGGGTATTTTTAGTCACATGTTGGGTGAGGGTAGTCACATGTGGAGCCACATGTTGGGGCATGGTAGCCACATTATGGAATATGAAAGCTATGTTAGCATGTGAAAGCCCCATTTTGTGAAGTGGCAGTCACATTTTGGGGCATGGCAGGTGGTAGTTACATGTTGGGCCTCAGTAGCAACTGGCATTGGTGTAGAGCTGCATACTGGGATACTGGACGGCGGTACTCACATGCTGGAACATGGTTTCCACATACTGGGATATCAACAACATATTAGGATGCAATAGCCACATATGAGGATGTGGTTGCAACAAAATGGGACTTTAGAAGTGGAAAGCACATGTTGCGATATCTAAGCTGGAGTACTGAAATCACATGTTGCACATCAGCAGCCACAAGATGGGTAGCCACATGTTTGGACGTAGTAACCACATGTTAGCATATCAAAGCCACATGTCAGCACAGGGCACCTACACATTAGGAAGTGGTAGCCACATATTGGAATACTGAGGTGACATGATGGAAGTTAGTAGCCACATATTGGAACATGAAACCCTCATGTTGGGATATCAAAGCAACATGTTGGAAGATGGTGACCACACGTTGGAACTTGGTAGCCACATGCTGAACTTGGTGGCCACATGTTTGAAATTGTTAGCCACTTTTTGGGAAGTGGTAGCCCAGTGGTAGCCTCAGGCTGAGGGCGGAGCAGACTGGGGCAGCTGATAAAAGCCTTTCTTCCTGGATCTCCTCAGGTAGTCCAGGAGCAGAGTAGCGGCTGCTAGCCCAGCGGCAACACAGACAACTGGGATGATGACAACGCTGAGACGGGGAGGAAGGCTGGTACTTCTCTCTGCGTGAAACAGAGACAAAGACCAGAATAAACGTGTTTTTTACTGGCACCAAATCTGTTTCCAAACCCTTAAAAAATAAAAAATATTAGATTATCATTCTGAAATTAAATTTGGAGATTTGAATTGGACTGTTTTCACCGTCTAACTGGTCTAACTGACCTCTGACGCTGATGCTGAACACTTTGACCTGGTATCCGAGATTGTTGGTCACGTTGACCTGGTAAAGCCCAGAGTCTCTAGCTGTGACATTGACCAATAGGAATGTGCCGTTGGGGGAATATAGCTCCATCCCACTGGTCAGCTTCTTCAGGACCACGGCTGATGGCGGGAAGCTGATAGTTTGGCAGCAGACGGTGACATTTTGTCCCTCCTGGACCACCGCAGACGGCAGGACGAGGACTGTGGTGTTCCTTGGAGGAGCTGCTCCACAAGAAACCAGATAAAGCAGACAATGGTCACATGATTTTTTTTAACATAAAAAATGAAGTGACATTACCTGAAGGTTAACATATAACATGAGTGAGAGCTTCGGAGAGACTGAACAAATACTAGATCTGCAGCAAGAGCTCAGCAAGTGGAAACGTTTGATCCTGTAGTATCTTTCCTGACCAGCAGGGGTTCATTGTCCTGCTGGAGACAAGCTTCTGTCATGAGCTGTGTTCGAAAAATGTCTTCAAATGTCTCCTTCTGCCCAAAACTCAAAGAGAAACATCAAATTGTCGAGAAGCTGAAACCATTCTTGCTCACTGAAACTGCTAAACAATTATCAAGAGTCATTTTCTCGTCATGGAGGAATTGATTAATGGACTAATTGCTGCAGGTCTAACAGTGTTTTTAGTGAAAATAATGTGAAATAATGCAGTTGAACTGCTGCTTGCTGGGAGCCCAACATGAGCGCTGATAAGGTGTGCAGGGAGGGTTATTCGTCTGATTCTCTTGAAGCGAGTTCAAGTGGAGAGTGATAAGACGATGCTTGTGAAAACAGCCGACAGCTGCGTACACTCTCCTGCTGGTCATTTCTGAAGGTCCGTGACAAGTGAACCGTGTTTTATCACAATGTTCACAAGATATCTCTGCTCGGAGAGACTGCGAGGCTTTGAAGAGTCCTACAAACCTGATCCCTCACACAGCATCTGGATTGACAAAGAATTAGCAGTTCTGAGAGTCCAGTGTCTCAGTGGAGAAGCTAACAGGGTTAGCTGGTCCAAGTTACCGAATCAAACACTCTCCTAAACTGCTGACCCTCGATCAGCCTGTCGCTGCCTCTTCAGCGGTCAGCAGTCAGATTCATGTGCTCAGACGTACTTTAAAGGACCAGCGTGAAGGATTTAGTGACATCTAGTGGTCAGGTTACGCATTGCAACCAACTGAACACCCCTTGTCTCACCCTCCCCTTCCAAGGGTGAAGGAGAACCTACGGTGGCCCCTAAAAACACAGAAAAATTTATTTATTCTTATTTATTTATTTATTTTCATTTTCTGTCTCTTTGGTGCGTCTTGACCGAGTGGACACAGAAACAGCGCCGTTCACACTGATGCTCATTATGCCTTTTGATGTATTTGTGGGATTTATTTCAAGGAAAAAACAATGGAATAAAAGCGAGCTGTTATGTTAAAACGTGAAATTGTTTTGTATTTTATATTCGAGCACTGACTGCAGAATGGGCCCCTGAAGTGTCCGACACATGACTCAGCAGTGGAGTCAGGGTTTATTTCTGTCCAGCATCATGTGACGGAGCGAGAGGTCGACTCCTCAGATAACAGCCGTCAAACACAAAGAAGACGAAGAACTGAAGGTTGAGCAGACGTGAAGGAGGACTGTAAATACTTGGAAATCTCTGGCTCACAAAGAACAGATACTCCATATGAAGTGCTTCAGCTATAGGTTTCTGTCTCACAGGAAAGATGTGAGCAGATAAAAATGATCTTTTTATGACTGTCTGCTTCCAGCAGTGAGCTTCACAGGCTTTGTTAATCGTGCGCTTTGGCTCTCAGGCTTCATATAGACACCTGACAGACCGTCTGATTGGTCGAGGAGGCCTGCAGACACATCTCGGGGATGAAATTAATTGATTCTATAATCAATAATCTCTTTAAAATAAGCCAAGTATCAAAGATAAGATATGACAGGACACCACATTCTAATATTTATGAAACAAAAACTAAAGTGATTCTAACTTTCCATTGTTTGATGAGGCTACAATTAGTTTGGAAAGACTGTTAACAGTTTGTGAAACGGAGGAGGTCTAAGACTCCTCCGATCAGCCACTCACAGCCAGTCCTGAGATCTCTGCCCAGGCAGCCTCACAGCCATCAACACCAGGACTCCTGTGACCTTATTGAGTCAAATGATGCTGGGCGGAGCTACGATCCTGCTAGAGGACAACTGCCGGGACTCCCCACCAGTCAGTGAAAACCTAAGAATCCTTTTGGATGAGAGACGAAATGTCTTCTAGTCCAGTTTCCTTTGGAAACACTCAGAACTGCTACGACCTGGACGCACTGCTCAGTGTGTCAGCTAACAGCTAACGGCTTGTTCCACCTCCAATCTACACAAAGCAGGTCAAAACACACACTGACGTCCTTGAGGTTTCCGTTTCCCCAGGACTAATTTAACTGGTTATTTGATCCACAGCCCCTTCGTATAGGAAATCCTCAAAGAGGATGAGGTTTGGAGGGACGCTGGGGACTTTCTTCACCGTGCACCTGCTCAAACTTAGAGGAGCGATGCTGCTGTTATCATCGCTGTTTTCATCTAATTCTAACTGGTTGTTTCTCTACTTTCTATCTAAAAACTGTTCATTTCACTTCCTTTGTCTTATTGATTTATTGATTGCGTCTGCTCATTTTTTATTTCATAAAAAACTCAGCATATAAATTAAGTTTATTTGTGTTTTGTTATTAACTACAAAGTTTTTTAAAATAAAAATACAAGCAGACCTCTGACAGTGATGGAGCTGGTGACCAGTTGGGATCCAAACTGGTTGGAGGCTTCACACTGGTAGTGGGCGGAGTCTTCCAGCAGGACGGAGGAGAGGCTGAAGGAGAGGGTGGAGGAGGAGGCTGGGTCGGTCCTATGAAGCTCCGCCCCCTCCTTCCTCAGCACCAGTGTGGTGGGCGGAGCTCCATCTGAGCGGCATGTAACCGTAACCTGCTGACCCTCCACCACCTCCTCACCTGGACTCACTGAGAGGGAGGTTCTCCTCGGAGGATCTGAAACACAAACAGACAGAGACTGAGATCAACAAAACCTGAATCTGAGATCAAGGAAACCTGGTTTAGAAAGAAAAGATTCAGCTTCTCAAACACAGAGACTCCGTCTGACCTAGAACCTGAAGCTGGTCGACAGGGAGCTTGAAGGAATGCTCTGGTGTTCTGGTGGGTTTCTGCTGCTTTGCAGTGTTTGTTTGTGAGCAGGTTCACCTGAGTTCAGCGGTCCACTCAGTGGTCCGACAATCAGCACTGTGGAACCGGTTCTACTAGTCTTACAAATATCCACTAGTCTGAAACCCTCTTGTGTGAGAAACTTCTCAAGTCAAGCTTTTGTAGTTGGACTTCTGTGCCGTACAGTCTGACAAGCAGCCTGCAGGATCCTGGTCTGCAAGGAAACAAACCGGTTTCATGTGTTTTAAAACACAAAGCAGGAGCTGTGCGTGGATTATCCTACTGAAATAAACTAAACAAACTAAGCAGGCTTTCAAAAGAAAGTGTGTCACAAGGTCAACACCTCCAGCAGCTGCCTCACGATAAAGTCTTCAATGAAAAGGCTTTTATCTCCTCACTCACAGTGGACCTGCAGGGGGATGCTGGTCTTCCTAGACCTCCACACATCTCCGTCCTCCGTCAGCAGCTCAGCTGTGCAGGTCAGAACCTGCTGATCCTCCTCCACCCGGTGCCGAAGAACAGACGAGATGTTCTGCAGGGAACCGGAGAACCTGAACGACTCTGACATCAGCACTGTGCTCCCAGACAGCCACTGGATCCTCATTTGATTGGCTGAAAAGACATTGCTGACTTCACAGCGAAGGGATGCCTCCTGGCTCAGCAGGATGGGACCAGGATCCTCCAGAACTGGATCAGATGGAAATGCTGCAGGGAAGAAAAAGACAGAGGACACACAAATGTTTATATAGAAGACATTTCAGGACTGTTGAAGGACCAAAGTAAAGGTTTCATCTGCAGCCCTGAGTTCATTCCTTCAGCTGGACTTCATTTCTAAGAGGACTGACCTGCAGAGAATAGAATCCTGAATCTCTTGACCCCCACTATCTGAAACTGCTGAGATCTTTAATGAGGTCTTTAGTCAAGTCTCGATTAATCTTCCAAAGACCAAGAGAGATTCGACTCACCAGACAAGAACATCAATATCGAAAGATTGGACAGAACTCCGGATTAAAGATGGAGCTGACGTTCTGCACATTCTTCCACCACCTCCACCTCCTTACTGTCCATCTGTCTACTTATGGGACACGCAGCTTCCTGTGTTGACACTGGCAGTGGCCATAAACCATCCCACCAGCACCGTCTGCTCTTTGTAATCCGACTGTTCGATCAAACGTGGGATCTGTTTCAATTCAAACCGACTAAAAGCCCCACAGAGTGTTTGAAGCAGTTTGCCTTGTTGCCAGCTGAGGGCGCTCTTAAAATCCAACAGTAAAGATAGAGGACGTAGCGAGCTGATCAGGTAAGCGGGAAGTATTTTGGGTTCTAAATGATGAACAAAGGTCAGACTGTGACTTTGGAAAAACAGCCACATTTGATCACATCAGTTGTGTTTGAACTTTTTGTGCTATCAGATAAATTGACAGTTAAAACGATCGATCACAGAGACGACAGGAGGAGAAGAAGACAGTTTTAGTCCGGAATAGACAGAAAAGTGGACGACTGTTCTTTTCCTGCTGTTAATAAAATCTGAAAAAGGCCGATGTTCCTGCCCGAAGGAGATCAAACTGATCCCGAGTCAGAGGGTTCTGGAAGCTGTCGGCAGGCTGGTGGGACGGGCTGATCCTCCTGTTTGTTCTTGTCTCTGTGGGGGAGGATTTCACGCTGTCTTAGAGGAGGAGGTCAGGGGGTCTGTGTGGAGGTATTTGGCTTCCTCCTCCTCTGTTGTGTCACTTCCTGTCTGTCAGAGTGTTAAAGATTGTCCTCCTCAGCTAAGATGAAAGACAGATGTTTCTGCTCTCTGGAACAACAGCGTGAAGCTCTCTGACCTCTGACCTCTCTGCTCTGACTGCCAGTAAGAATCTGTCCAAACACAGCAGCTCTGACCGAAGTCCAGGACGCAGACTGACTCTGAACCCCCGCTGAGGCCTGCAGGAATGTCTCAGTATCAGCTTTAACCTGACGGTTCAGTTCTGGATGGTTTCAAACGCAAACAGACGTGTTCAGTCTGCAGAGACATGAAACCAGATCTGATTCGGGCGTCGCTCCACATTCAGAGGTCGGACTGTTGATCTCTGCTCTGGACCAGAACCTCATGAATGGACGTATTTTTATACAAATGACTCTCCACAGAAACATTTTTCAATGCAGAAAAATCTTTACATTACTGTAAAGTTTAATGTTTGATGAACGTAAGTGTAAGATCTCGTTTGAAAAGTATTTTGACGACATGAGCCAGCTGCTGTTCTTCCCCTTTACCAGTTCAGCTACCTGTGATCTGTGATTTGTTGAATGATGATCAGATGAAATGAATAATTAATAAATGAATAATAAAAACTGAAAGGCGTGAAAGTGGAAAACCTTTTGGGAACACGCAGCGAGCAGCAGTTGGCCACGTGCAGCCTTCGCCGCTCGCTTTCCTGATTTAATGAGACCAATTAAAATGAAATTCATTTCATTGAACTGAGGATTTTGTCTCCTTTTGTCTTTTGGTGATTTAGACTTGAAACGTGTCTCACCTGTTTTCAGTTTTTTCCGTCCACCATACCAAGGTGATCGTGGCTATTAATGATGTAATGAAGACCTGATCTCTGGTGCGTCAGGTGTGTCAGACTCACAGAAGACGTGGATCTGGGTTTTTCCGGTCCTGATGACGGAGTCACACTCGGCGTCACAGCTGTACCCTCCCTGATCCTCCAAACCCAGGTCCTGTAGGTGGAGCAGCGACAGTCCGTCCTGGTGCTGCGTCCTCTGGAGGACGGTCTGGTCCTGGTCTGTCCTCCTCCAGGTGAGGGTGGGAGGGTGGAGACACCCGGAGGTTCTGCAGGTCAGGACCAGACCTGAACCCCGCTCTGCTGCTGAGACCAGAGGACTGAGCTCCACCTGTAGAGGGTGAGCTGAAAGAAGAGGTTCAGATGATGAAGACGAGCTTCAGACTGAAGCACCATTAAAGTCCCCCTCAGTCCTTCATCAGAGGCTCCTTCAGATCTTCAGATCAGAACAACATTTCTGTGAGTTCTCATGTCTGTTTGTATTCCGTCACTGGAGATTTGTGTAGCTGACAGAAATCACGACGTTAAACTGCCTGAACGTTGGAGAAGAGAAACGTTTTCTAAACTGTCGAATAAAGAGGTGTCTGACACTCTGAGACTCTGCTCTCTGATTGGCTCACAGATCTGAAGCTCTGCTTTGAGATGATTCCTCCTCAAAGTCCTCACAACGTTACTTTGGCCAGTTTGACCATCGCAAACCAAACTTTGATCACATGGTTGCGCCTCATCCAGACTCTGCAGGGAAGATATCCTAACTGAGGTTCAAAAGGAAAAACAGACCAAAGAATGACGTTTAAATCAGGGATTGTTCATTTAGTTTAGTTTCATTTCTCAAGGAATAAAATTGTTTCTCTGCAAGGAGGCAACATAACAGGTGTGCAGCTGACAGTGAAGGTTTCACCATCATCATCATCATCATCATCACTGTGTTTCTGTGAAATATGTGCCAGAAGCAGAACTGTTAGAAGCTGTGAAATGAAGGCCTGATGGGATCATTTCACACAGCTGAGCTTCGTTTCTATGACTCAGCATCACACGAGCTTCAAGCTGAACAGCAGACGACAGCAAAGACTGAGCTGAGTGTCAAACAATCAACATCAGTTTCATGAATTCTGGAATCATATTTTGCACATGAAAATCTTTGGTAAGTTTCCTTTAGTCACATAAAGTCAAACTGTTTTCAGCAGTTCAGGCAAAGTTTCCCACCGTCTGACATTTCAGCCCATCACTGTTAGAAAACTACTATCATCATCATCAGAGTTTCCATAGAAACCTGAAAGTCTCACATCCAAACAAAACCATGTGAAACTCGAGGTTCTGCTCAGAAAAGGATGAAAGTGTGAAGGTTCAACAAACAGGAGCTCAAAGTGAAGCGGAAAGAAAAATGACAGCAGACCTCTGACAGTGACGGAGCTGGTGACCAGTTGGGATCCAAACTGGTTGGAGGCTTCACACTGGTAGTGGGCGGAGTCTTCCAGCAGAGCGGGGGAGAGGTTGAAGGAGAGTATGGAGGAGGAGGCGGGGTCGGTCCTCTGAAGCTCCGCCCCCTCCTTCCTCAGCACCAGCGTGGTGGGCGGAGCTCCCTCAGAGTGGCAGGTGACCGTAACCTGCTGACCCTCCACCACCTCCTCACCTGGACTCACTGAGAGGGAGGTGTTGGTAGGTGGAGCTGTGGGAGGGGCAGACAGGTGTGTCAGAGCTGGTGATAGGTTAACAAGAAGGAGATGCCAAGGAGACAACAAAGAGACACAGAGACAATAAGGAGACAACAACGAGAAACAACACTTTGCTAAACAGCCGAACAGGTCGCTTTCCTACGAGCCCTAAACGACACATGTGACCTTTGGACAGAAGCAGGTACAGGTGTGGCAGACCTTCATCGTGCAGGACCTCCATCATACTGGACCCTGGTCCTGAAGCGAGTAGCGTGGTGAAACAGTTGCAGTTTGCTGAGGCTCTGTGGTCACGTGTTGGTGAGACATGAACAGCAGTCATGTCCTGTGTTTGTTTGACCGTCCGTCCACCCCACCCTCCACCACATGTGGACTCTCTTGCTCTTTATACTTCACCTGACTTCCTCCTTTTCTCCCATCATAACCGCTGCAGCCACTAGAGGTCGCTGCCTAACAGTAAATCTGAATATGACCTGCTCGCACTGACGATCTGTATGCTCAATGTTCTGGTGAGGACAGACTGAAAAGAAGACAGAGACAACGAGGAGGCAGAGAAGGGACAAACAAAAAGACAACAAGGATATGGCAAAAGGCAACAAAGAGACAACAAGGAAACCAGCTGCTGAAGTCAATGTGACGGTGTGTATTAGTACTACTAACACTGGTATTACCACTGATACTACTGCTTTCCACTCAAGCCCTTCAGGAGTTGGTCGTATGTATGAACAGACAGCATGATGGGAATCTTACCGCTGCCTGACGTGTGACAGCCAAGTCAGGAAACAGTTTGTGCATGGTGCCTTGCTCAGCGGCACTCTGGCTGCCTCCTGAGGTTTTAAATGGAACAGGAGCTTCAGTCTCACCGTGAACAGTGACCTCCACGGCGGCGGTCTGGTTGCCTTCGGTGTTTTGGCCCTCGCAGTCGTACCGTCCAGCCTCAGACAGATTCACCGCCGCGAACACCAGCTGACGGCCTCGACCCCGCGGCACAGACCGGCCGGATGGCATCCTGAAGCTCCAGGTGATGATCGGCTCGGGGTTTCCTTCTGCGGAACAGGTGAGTGCGAGCGGAGAGCCGGCCATCACGATCACGGAGTCTGGTGTCACCGTGACAACAGGAGCATCTAAAGAGGAGAGGAGGATCAGAGGGACGGACGAGGGGCTTCAGACGCACCTCAACACCCATTCAGACACTTTTAATAAAATGAATTTTAGGACATTTAACACCTTCTAAGACACCCAGGAAGCTCTGACGGTCAACATGGGAAATAACAGGTCAGGACCAGTCCACTTCCTGTTCTCAGAGACAGTGTTAGCTAGTCCAGCTGGAGCTCCTCCAGGCAGATGTGGACTTTTTCAACGAGACATAGAGCAAACTATTGTGAACAAAGACAGCAAAAACAAGAAAGAGACAAAAAAAGGCAGCGAGGAAACAATCAGAGGACAATCAAAAGACAATTAAGAGAGACAAAAGAGACGTCACAGAGACAGTTAGAGACACAAGAAACATCAGCTCATCACTGCAAATCTGCTTCTGGGATGTTGAACAACTTTCTCCTCAACACCAACAGAAGAAGACAGAAGGACAGAAGAAGGTTTACAGGAAGTCCACAAACTGAGGAGAGGAAACAACTACGACTCCCAGGGTGCATTTCACTGACAAACAGCCAATCACTGCACCTTGTGTTGTGAGCTCCGCTAACAGCTGAGAGGACAGAAATTTGTTGACAGAGTGTGAAAATTCACGAGGATCTGCAGGTCAAAGAAAAGTAAGACACAGTTTTTACATCCATGAAGAAGAAGAAGAAGAAGAAGAAGAAGAAGAAGAAGAAGAAGAAGAAGAAGAAGAGGGACGAGCANGAAGAAGAAGAAGAAGAAGAAGAAGAAGAAGAAGAAGAAGAAGAAGAGGGACGAGCAGCAAACATGGACGGCGGCACGACGGCAGTGAAGGTGATCAATCGATCGATCGATCATCTGTACAGCTGAACGGAACTGGCAGGTGAGGACAACATAACGTAACAACACAAGCAGAAACAAACACAAACAAACAAACACAAACAAACAGAAAAAAACAGAAACAAACACAAACAAACAAACACAAACAAACAGAAAAAAACAGAAACAAACAGAAACAAACGGAAACAAACAAACAAACAAATGGAAACAAACACAAACAAACAAACAAATGGAAACAAACACAAACAAACAAACAAATGGAAACAAACACAAACAAACACAAACAAATGGAATCATGATTTATGCGAGCCGATCGGGAGCAATGAGACGACCTCAGACCTGAACCCCGGCCCGGACTCTGGTCTGACCTGAAGTCAGACTCAGGAGGAACTCTGTCGTCTCATTCTGCCGATCCGGCAGCTCAGGATCAGGCTGCAGGACTCACAGAGCGGGTTTAGGGGGACGGTGGTCTCTCTGATCCCGTCCTCAGCCGGCAGGTCCCGCAGGTCCAGTGAGGCTCTGCAGCTGATGTTTCCTCCTGAGTCCTGGTTCAGAGGGGTGAATCTGTACTCAGACAGGACCGAGCTGGACCCGGGATCTCCCGCAGTGCTCTGCAGGACAGTGTCTCCTCTGAGCCAGGTGAGGGTCAGTAGCTCTGAGGGGTAAACATCAGACACCTGGCAGGTCAGGCTGGACTCCGCCCCCAGCCTCAGGTGGTCCTGACCTCTGATCACAGGGGCTGATGGGAAGGCTGGACCCACAGAGACACAGAGGACAGTAAGCGGTCCACAGAGGACAGACTGAAAAACTGAAGAGACCAGGATCATGGTCGGATCAGATCTGAACTGACCAATCAGAGAGCACTTAGCTGATGACTCGGCAGCCTTCAAACCTCGTCCTCGTGAACACACCGGGGGGGTATTCCAGAAAGCGGGTCATGTGAAAACTCAGAGTAAGTTAAGCCTGAGATGAGGAACTCTGAGTTTTCTGTTCCAGAAAGAGCGAGCTGAAACTCTGAGTCAGTCACCATGGTAACAGACCGTGAACTCAACCTGCTCGCTGGCAGGTTTACTATAAGAAACCCTGAGTTTCTACCTGTCTCCTCCCACATGAAGACAGCTGTTAGACGTGGATTTCCCGTTCATTCCCGGTCCGATTGATCTCGAAGCCCAACTGATTAGAAACGAGAGAACCTTCAGACCCAGATCAGATGTGCCGTCATCTCCAGAGGAATATCTGTTCCAACGCCACCGCTTTTCATCAAACGGTGTAATTTATCTGTGTAACATTCTGCGGCCACACATCACCGACCTCACACACCGCGGACGTGCGCTCACATCACAGCGCTACTTTTTTCTTTTTCTTTTCTTTTTTTTGCAAACAGTAGTTTTTTGTACGACACTGAGGATGCAGAGCACGTCGGAGAGGCAACAGTGTGAAGAGCTGTGAGGACAGTGACCCTCGCACAATGATGGTAGTGACTGGTGACTGATGCAGAAATCATATATTTATTATTTTAAATTCTGATATACATTCTGCTGCCTCAGAGGGGGTTCAGTAGTTTCATTAGCTGTCATTTTGCAGGGCTTCCATATGTGACAGGATGCATAGATGGGACACAGGTTCCTGTTACAGCCTGCAGAAAACGAAGAGGACTACGTGAATAGAAAATCCTTTCACAGCATCAATGTCCAGGTTTATCTACCATCTTTGGATTAAGTCCATGAAAATGTGTACATTACAATACACTGTAACTCGTGTCAGTCTCTGCACTGTGAGGATCACATGTGATGCAGCCTGCATCATTACCAATGTAGAAGCCCAGTGGCCTGGCTCTGTGCGTGACTCCCAGATCTACTGGGAGTGTATCTGAGCAACAGGTTTGCACGTGCAAGGAAGCTAAAACTTTGTACAAATGTTCTTCGTCTCTCTTTTCAATGCACTCAAATGTGTCCTCTGTAATCACAGCAGTGTTTGCTGGCTGCCTACTGGGGGATCGAGGCTATCCATGCCAGCCCACTCTGTTGACCCCTGACCCTGACCCTAGTTCACATGTGGTTTGGTCTTCTTTATTCCCTAAAAGTACAAAAGCAGCAGTTAGGATTTGTGGTATAGTTCCATCCATGAACATATTTCACCTGTGAAGTGCACACACCTCAACTGGCGTTCCAGTAATAGAATTGTTTGTTTTTCTAATCTGGCGATCCAGATAGACCATGTCCTTTTCACTTTTCTCTGTACTCCTCATGAGGTGGCCTCTATAAAAATACAGATTGAACATGGTATTGACCGAAAATCTCACAGTGTCAAGCTGCGCTGTGGAAGCTGATGGACCCTCCTCCTGATGATGCCCAGCCATGTTCTGTTGAAGGACAAGAACGTGCTGGTTGTTTGTCTATTATCTATGCTCATCACTTCAGTGTGCATGTCCAACTCCTCCGCCTCTGTCAGAGGTGGTGGAGGTGGCCCTCCACCCGTTTTTCGGGCCTCTGCCTTCTTTCTGTTGGCTGAGCAGAACTCAAATGTTAATCTTTCTTTAAATGAGTATTTTATTGAGTGTTCGTGGACACACCGTCACATTTTAAATGACTTCAACAAAACAAAAATGTGTAAACATTGAATCAGGTGTTAATCCACTAAGTGGGGAATTAAGTGAGATGACGTGTTAAAACCACATTTTGTTAGGGGTTTAAATTACTACTCGAAGTAGCCACTGAATTAATATTCACTTTGTTTAATAGCCTAAGTCAATTAAAAAATAAAATGAAAATCAAATGAGGTAAGCCTGGAAAAATACGCCTCACCTTTTTGAATGATGTTTTTATATTTCATTTTTAGCTGCCTCTTTCTCCTGTTGGATTGCACCTAAATGAAAATCAGATTTTATTCCTACCTATATTCATAACTGTGTGCTGCGATCTTAAGCACGGTTAAATGTTAAGTCAGTGGAACAGTACATTCAAACTGATCGGGCAGCAGTTTCCTCCCACGCCGTCTCTCTGCAGCGCTGTCACAGGTACGCTGGAATAAGTGCTCATGCTCCCCGTAGGCCTGCGATAAGACCTCCAACTCCATCGAGCTAAAATAACTTGATCTTTTTTTTCTTTTTTTTCAGTTGTCATGGTGACTCGTGGTATCGGGGCTCCTTTGATGATGGCTTTTTATCGTGGTTGTGCACGCGCGCAACTCAAGGTTAAAACACGATCGAACGAACTCAGATCAGCTGTTCTGGAACCGGAAACTCAGAGTTTCTGATCTCAGAGTGTCAGCTCAGAGTTCAGGGACAGACTCAGAGTTTGTTGAACCTCCTACCTGGAATACCCCCCAGGTGTCAGTCAGTCTTTTGTGTGTGTGTGTGTGTGTGTGTGTGTGCACGCGCACTCACAGTAAACCTGCACTGTGGTCTTCATCTGACTGTTTTCTCCTCCACAGACGACTTTACACAGCAGCGCTCCTTCATGCTCCGTCATCACGGGGTCAAAGGTCACCGCAGACTGAGTCCTGTTGGTGCTGACGGAGGCGGTCAGAGGTTTGTCCTCCAGCAGGGACCAGGACAGGCTCGGCTTCCCGGCACAGTCCTGAACCTGACACACCAGCTGATGGCGCTCCCCCAGTCTGAACAGAGGCCTGCGGGGAACCACGTCAACACGCAGGCCCTGAATGCACCGTGATGACATCAGCAGCACAGCTGTGAAGGTAAACAAGACAGTGACTGAGCGTCATTCACACACACACCTGTGCAGGTGTCATGTTGTCACACCTGCGAGCGGCGCCATCATTCTGTCATTGCCTGTTACTACACGCGTACGTCCCGATCATACATGACACATACGAACGAACACGAGGCCTGATGTGACGGAACCCTTCAACCAATCAGCAGACAGCTGTCAGGTTATTGCGTGTTTTTGGGAGAAACCTGAGTGACTGTTGGCGCCCAGAGCCGGGGGGGCCCGAAACCTGTCGGGGGCCAATGACGTCAGAGCTGCGATGACGAAGTCTTCCACCAGGAATGAGCGTTTTCATGCTTCTGATTGGTCGGCGGCGGATGTTTTGATGATGAATCAGAGACGGTTCACATTGAGTTCAAGTTGTTCTGAACGCAGCGTTCAGTTCTACTGAGCACCGGATTAAATGTTCTATCATCAGAACGTTTCTCACACACACACACACACACACACACACACACAGGCTGTGTTTCATCTCTTGTGGGGACATTACATAGACTTCCATTCATGTCCTGCAGCCTCACCCTAACTCTACCCATCAGCCCTCTCTGCCTGTCCTAACCCTGTGCCTAACCTGACCTTACCTGACCGTGACCCTGTCCTCAGTCTGCACCCTGACAGTCCATCACTCACATTCAGGGGACCTGCATTTGTCCCCATGAGACAGGTGAGTCCCCACACTGTGACTGTGTACACAGATTCTTGTCCCCACAATGCGATAAATACCTGCTCACACACACACACACACTCAGGAACCAATGAGCCACAGACAGGAAGTCCGACAGAACCGAGAGACGGACGAACACGTTTGAGTCCGAACGTGAGATTTAATGACGAAGAAAACAGAACAAAAACAGATGATGACCAAACCAGCAGCCAATCAGCACTGAGTACAA
>JBBMOE010000253.1:0-23539 GCA_037975065.1 Chaetodon trifasciatus
GTGGTGAAAGCTTGGACCACGCATTCATAATAACTGATGAAGAGCTCAGAGGGAGGCCGCAACATGTCTGACAGCAAACGAGGCACCATGATCGAGTTTCCAAGAATGTCATTGAGTGACAGGTTGCAAAAAAGGAGATACATGGGCTGGTGAAGGCTCTTGTCAATGAATACCAGACATGCAATACCTGCATTCATAAACATTATAAAAATGTAGGCTATAAAGAAAAAAAGAAAGACAGGATAGACCGAATCCTTTGAGATATTCAGAGCCTCCAGCTGGAGTGTGAAGCTGTTGTAAGTGTAGTTCTCCATCAACCTGAAGGAAGATCAGATATCAGTGACACTCAATGACAGTAGCAATTTTATGAATAAACAAAAACTATATGAATAATATGACTTAAGTGAACGTTAAGATTCAAAATTGTCATTAGAAACTGTTAGAGAACAATATCACATGGATTCCTTCAGGAGAACCAACACAGTTCATATCTAATGCACATATGTCAGAACTGTCAACCCTCCCATTTTCTCTCGTAAATCTCTCATATAAACAGGTTGGTTATAACACTGATGGGAGGCATAATTGCCTATTTGACATGTTTGTGACATTCCACTCCAGTACACCAGGTGGCAGTATGTAGAATTTTAGTTGGTAAGGATGAGAAATTATTCACTCAAACAACATCTGCCAATAAAACAAAATAAAAAAATAAGAAGTTGGACAAACACGAGAAACATTAAGTGCCTGGCAAAAATGTGTAACTAACGTTCAAAGTCAAATTGGACTAAAGTCGTTTCACATTCGTACAAAGTCGCACAAGTTGTACTAAGAAATAACAACAGGTCTGGTCCTCACATGTCACACACATACACACACGCACACATGCAATTAAAGTAAAATAAGATGTTTAATGAGGAGGTCAAGCATCTGAAACAGATGGTTGTTACCTAGGCAACAAAGACAATTATGTTTCTTATGTTTTTAGGTGCTTGTTTATAGCCTCACAGGTAACTAAAAATAGGTCCCTTTGGTATTCTTTTGCTTTCCAGTGTGCAATTTATATTTTTAATGAAAGCAATCTGATGTAACTTTGTTTAATTAATGTTGTTTGATCTGACTATGATCTTCATTATAATCTGAAAGGAGGTTGGTTGCTCTTGAAAAGGCAAAATGTGAGCCTGAGATGAAGTTCTGCTTTTACCCGACAGACTGAGACTGAGCAGCGCAACGTCTGATTCACATTTTCAGGTAAGATGATATAATTTCAAATAGGTATATGCACTTAAAATGGCTCATATGAAGAGGAGGTGTTTTGTTGTGTGGAGGCTTGTAAAGGTTTTCATTTTATTGACTTTGTAATTTGTGCTGTCAAACTGAGCTTGTGCACAAATGAAGTCATATATGAAGCTTTTCATTTTTGTTGTGCAAATAATTCTGCATTGCTGTCTGTTGACAGCAAATTTGTCTCCATCCAACCATCTATTCATCAGTCTGTCTGCTGAGGGGAGATGGAGCTTGTGCTGTTTGATATTTCACCTGAAAGCCCCAGAGGTCTGTGAGTGTTTCAGAGATTTGTGTTGATTTTGTGGTGCACTTTTATGACGATGTCTAGTGCAATCAAACTACATAGTGTGATATATTTAAGTTTTTTCAAACATATTTACCACAAAGTGTATTTAATGTTTTTTAAGTACTTGTTTTCCAGTGATTCAATGCAATGGCACATCATTTTATTAGACAACACCTGCTTTTGTCTCAGTGCTGAATTGATTTTAACTTATTTAATTCATAGCTGTGACTACATTCATGTATCTGCATATCTAATATGGTAAATAGGTGAATCTGAGCTGTAAATACATAATTCACACACCACATTATTTCACCAGTAAGGTCAGTAATCAGAGGAGGCAGCAATGCAGTCATGCTTGAGGTGTTGGATCTTAAAATCTATGTGACTTGAGAATGAAAGAAATAATTACAACTTACAACAGATTTTGTGATAAGTTCAATTCATGCTGGATTTCACTCAGGTCTCCGTATAAGGAGACTTAACCTCCTCATCATATTTACACAAAGGGCTTTATGTGTGAAAAAAAATTCTAAAATAACCAGTTTTTTTTCTTTTAACCATAATTCTTCCCTTTGCTGGAGATCAACAAAATATAGAAATTATCATTGTCATTATCATTATTACAGCAAATGCAGGACGGCTATGCAGGAACAAATTCCCCCTGTGTGACAAAAAGTTGCAGATTTATTTCTGTTTGTGATCTGTTTTGCCTGTATTTTGTCTTCACCCTCTTCTCAGCCTGTCTGCAACAGCAAACCACAGAGGTGCTGACTTCCACAGCCAGGTGTTTGTAATTAGTCTCTTTGTCCAAATTGAATGCTGAGAGAGGGGAGGAGAGAAGAGGCAAACTGAAAGAACTGGTGACTCTGGTTCAGAGTTCAGTCAGAGGCTGAAATGAACACAAATGTGCACATATGCACATGCACACATATATATGTTTGGTTGGTGAATCCACACTGACGGCTCATTTCACCTCACTCATTTTCCAGATTCATACCTGCCCTTGTCGACCAATCACAGATCCAGCTCTGTTAACGGCACCTGGGAACCTCATGGCGTCACTTTCTTTATTATCCAGGGCCTCACTAACCTCAGTGAGAGGAAGGTGATCCTTTTTGTCATCCTGCTGCTCGGTTACATCATCATCCTGGGAGGGAACAGCATGATCATCTTTGTGGTACAAAACAAAGCCATCAATGATTTCTGACAATTTCATCAGCGCTCTCTCATTCTGACAAAGATGGAATTGTTAGTATCATAATCACTGCCGCTGTGTTTCTCATGCAGGCATCGACTGATCCAAAACTCACCTCTCCCATGTATTTCTTCCTCTACAATCTCTCCTTGGTGGACATGATCTACACCACCACCACCATTCCCAAAATGCTGTCTGGCTTCCTCACAGATGTGAATACCATTTCTGTGCCAGGCTGCTTCCTCCAGATGCATTTCTTCATTCAGCTAGGTGTTACTGGCTATGCCATCCTGACTGTTATGGCGTACGACCGCTACGTGGCCATCTGCAACCCTCTGCGCTACACTGCTATCATGACCAGATCCATCAAACTGCTCCTGATCATGGGAGCCTGGGGCTTCGCCATCTTCTGCACCCTGCCAGCCACCTCCATGACCTGGAAGCGGCCCTACTGCGGCCCAAATGTGGTGAGGAATGGCTGGTGCGACCTGTCCTCTGTGAGGCGGCTGGTGTGTGCAGACACGTCCGTGGATAACATTGTGTCCGTTTCCTTTGCTATACTGGCATTACTGACCACAGGTGTCCTCATCCTCACCTCCTATGTCTTGATTGGAGCTTCCATGTTGAGGATGGGAGTCGCTCAGAGGCTGAAGGCCTTTGGGACATGTGCTGCCCACCTGACTGTGGTGTCCATTTCTTATGGCTCGGCCTCATTTGTATACATCTCCTACCGGGTGGGAAACTTTTCAGCGGAGGTACGAAACTAATGATTTGACTTTGATATTGATCTTTGCCTTTGTTTTACAACATGTCTTAAATGTCCACAAAAATAACATTTAAGGTCCTATTCAGCACCAGTATTTATGTAAACAAGACTAGCAAGAAGGTTCATTCTTGATCTTTCAAGAAACAGTGAAAGAGAATAAAGTGGACACCGACTGAGGAAGGCCTCAAGATGTGGGTTAAAGCTTCAGAAACACAAATGACGTAGTCTTGAGTTGAGAACATCTATTTGCCAGGCTAGCACTATGGCTGTATAGATGGAATTTTTGGTCTGTTGGTCAGTCCACCCCCTCCAGACAGAATCATGTCAGCAACTGGAAGATGGACTGCCATGAAATTTGGTTCAGACATCCAGGCTAAACTTTGACGATCCCCCAATTTCTCCACTAGGGCTGCCATGAGGTTGAGATTTGTAGTTTTGAGTGTAATGTTTCACCAACTATTGGATGGATTTCAATGATTTTGGTTCAGACATTCATGTTCCCCTCAGGTTTAATAACTTAAGCGATCTTCTGTCCATTTGCCCTTCAAAACACCTTGTCACCAAAATGTTGGAGGGGCTCCAGACAAAAGGTCACCTAAAGACTTGGAATTGTGTTGATGTTATATGGCCATTTGGGTACATAATGCATTCATAGTAAAATTAATGGAAATTTGAAACTGTCAATCATTTTTGAATTGTCAGAGAACTGCAGATCAACCTCGTTGTCCTCCACACTCGCTGCTAATCAGATGAATTGCCAGATATCCTCAGTGAACCTTGTGTGTTCAATAAAGCATTTTATTCATTTTGTTTCAGGATCGTATTATTGTGTCTGTGCTGTTCTCCGCTCTGACTCCTTTCCTAAACCCGATCATCTACAGTCTGAGGAACAAGGAGCTCCAAGAGTCCATCAGAAGGACTCTGAGCAGGTTCAGACCTGCTGCTGTGATTGCCTTGAAGGACGTCAACACCTAACTGGGAAAGAAAACCAGCCCCTCTGCTAACTAGAGACCCACAAACTGGACAGAGACTGAAAAGTCTTGCACAAACACAACTTTAGAGATTCTATGATTTTTTTTAATTAGTCTTTGTGAATTGTAAATCTTGCCAGTCATACCTGTTTGTTCAGCTGTTTATACACAAACTTCCTTTGTTAAATTCAATAGTTTTTTTTTGAAAACTGTGAATATGGCTCACAATTTATTTGCCCACTGTTCGCCTATGTACATCTTCTGCTTGTGCCAAAATGCAAAGTGCCACACATTCAGGCTACGTTTACACTTAGGGAAAACGCATATGTTTTCATGCAATTTGGCCTCTCCTTTACGCGTACAGTTTTTTTCACGGAAAATGATCATTTTTAAAAACTCTGGCCGAAGTGGAGATTTCTGAAAACACCGGCTATGTGTTGGCATGTAAACAGAGTTAAACAGCGTTTTAGGTTCCGAAACATCACAAAATGCAACTGAAAATACTTAACGTCATGTGAGCGACCTATGTTCACACTCGCGCCCTTAGGTTTGGCATAGTTATGATGCCGCTCGGCTGCGCATTTATCCGGGTTCATGTAAACAATAACATTTTTGAAAACGATGTTGTGTGCACGATGTTATTTTTGAAAATGGAGGGGTTTTCCAAAACACCCTGCTACGTGTAAACATAGCCTCAACCTGTGTGGCACCCTAAACGACATTAGGAGCTCCAGGTGCAGCCTATTAAGGGCTCAATCACATGTCTGACTCCCTGTGACTTCCCATTCTGCAGTCTGGGCTGCATGAAGTCAAGAGATCCCTCAACTTTAACATAACTATGTATGTTTATTCAAAGACTGTGTTCACTATAAGTACCGTTTTGAGGTATTTGTGCTCGAGTCTTTCCATTTAATGCCACTTTTTAGTTCCCCTTTCTTTGACAGATGTAGTCACCGGTTACATTTCACCTTCATATTTTGTAAAAACAAAACATATGATAAACCAATAAAATATAGTGCTTTGTTGAAATTTAAAAACTGTGGTTTACAACCTTTTTCTCTTGTGACCTCTAATATGAAATAAATGTGTAGTTATGTATCCTTCTCATGTTTCAGATCTTTCTGAATGATCAGTACCATCAAAGAGACACTTCTCACATGGTTTCATTTCAATCAGTGAAGCTCAAAGGGGTGAACTCATTGACAAAAAAAAACTCCAAAAACTGAAAACAGATCTGTGTATCAGAAGTTTACTTTTTCTTCTTTCCTCTCCCATTAATCATCTGGTGACCCTTTGCAGGGGCCCGACCCCTAGTTAGGGAACCACTGGACTAAACTAGCCAACTGTACATAAAGTAGCTCGAACTAGCTCCATCTAGAGCAGCTAAAACAGTGAAATGCTGCTCTAACAATGATGCATCAGGATTAATCTAATAATGTTTCACAGTCATGAATCAGTCACAGGAGACATTTTACTGCACAACCAGTACTTTAACTACTGATACTTTAAGTACATGAAGCTGAGAAAACTTCTTATAATAATAATAATATGTTATAGCACTGCAAAATGAATCATAAAATAATTCTTTCACCTCTCTCGTGTTGGAATTTCTACAGAAATCTTGGATATTTGAAAACCTGGACAAATAAAATGAAAAATATTTGCATGATGAGATACCTCTAGAGGTAAGTGAGAAAATGTGTTTTCTGATAGTAACAGGTTCACATGCAGTCAGGTGAATTTTACTATACCAAACCTTTATATTCAAGAGTAAGGAGAAAGCTCTGAGTTGAATATAGAAATGAAGATTGACACATTTAAACACAATATTCAAACAATATAACCCTAGTAGAAATTTCCCATCTGCATATGAAGTGACCACATTTGGTGTGAGCTCTTCCTTGTCCCTTATTTTGCAAGCCAAATAATGCAAAATACATTAAAACAGAGGCTTTTATTTAAGTGTCCAGCAAAATGTTTAATACTTACAACTGATTACCATTGACAATCTAACAGATAATAATTGAGGTGAATTTCAGTGTTGTGATTTGGGACAAACATAAAACATTTTTATTTAACTTACAAACTACAGGTTCAGACAGTCCTGTAGACATCTTCGAGCACTTTTAGCAGCTGTTGCAAAATGTGTTTTACATCACAAATACAAACAAAAAGCTTTGGTGAGAGCACATTAATGCCTTAAACTCCGGAGTCTCCTCTGGGACCTTTATTTTTGGAAGTGTGCGCATATATAGGACTTATTTATGGACTTTTCACATTCATGACTTGCGTGTGAAACACACTGACAATCTTCTGTTTGAGCTCTTTACACTGCAGCCCATAGATGATGGGGTTCAGGGCTGGAGGGATGACATGGAACAGGACGGACGCCACTTTCCCGCTTTCCGCCCACTCAGGGCAACGGTGCATGATTATGAGAGTGAAGGTGGAAACCAACATGATCAGGTACACAGCCAGGTGGGTGGCGCAGGTCTGCAGCGCCTGAGTGTTCAGTGCCTTGTTCTTTCTGCTCAGACTTACCATGGCGACCCTCAGGTAAGTGAATGTGATGCTGCCGAGAGAGGAGCCCAGTATGACCATGGCGCTGCCGAGACCATAAATGTGGTTGATGAGAAGATTCTGGCAGGAGAGCTTGAGCAAGGAGGCATTGTCGCAGAATGGGTTGATTATAGCCCTCCGGCAGCGTGTCAGGCGGATGGTGAGAACCAGGAAGATCGCAATCAAGATGAAGGCTGTCACCCAGGCTTCGACTGAGAGCTTCACTACCATCTGGTGGGTCATAATGGTGGTATATCGCAGAGGGTTACAGATGGCCACATAGCGATCAAAAGCCATGATCATGAGCACCATGTGAGAGGTGCCTGCATGAAAATGAGTAGCAAAGGCCTGGATGACACAGTCTATGTAATGGATGTGCCGCTCTATGATCGGAGTGAAAACATCACTGAGCAGGCGAGGAATGATGGCTGTAGACCCAAAAACATCATTAATACTCATGTTGCAGAAGAGCAGATACATGGGCTCCTGTAGGCTCCTCTCCATGGTGATTAGGACCACTAGGCCGATGTTAGACACCATGATCAAGATGTAGATGAGGAGGAGGAGGACAAAGGTAGGACTGGAGGACTGAGGGCTGACCTTTAACCCTTCGATGAGTATAATATCTGCACTGAAAGTGTCATTCCCCATTCTGCAGAGGGAGGATCCTGGAGGGAATCACAATCAGCACTGTTATCAAAACCTCATCTGTCAGAACATAAAGAATGGATGATCAGCAAATAAAGAATTACACTTGCAGGTCTTCAAATGTAAAAGTAAAGCTTCACACTACACACAATGGTTGTATGTAAAGTCATTATGTGAATATATAGTTGAAGAAAACTACCTCCATTCACACTTTGGACATTTCAAACATACATATATTTAAAACAAAGCCAAGACATTAATCAACATTACACCTGATGAAGTTTATTTAACCGCTAAATCTGAAATCATCGATTAAATATGATTATATCTGTATCTAAAATATCAAGTTTTCATAAGAAATTGTTTGGCTTTCTTTGGTATTATCTTAACCTCAGCGTGGTTTCTCTGAGGGGATGATTCTCTGTGACTGGAAATGACTTGACAACTGACACAACTAATGTTTGCAGCTCTGCTTCCTGTTGCCAATTCTCCTGAAGTGCTGTGCCTTGAAAACCATCCCACACCCCACTGCTTAGTTTTAGCAATAAGCCTGGTGACATACAGCATCACAAGTCAGGAAACAGGTCACTCATTTCTTCTTCATTCATTGGTTCCAACAATTAATGAAAAAGCTGGAATATTTGGTACAAATAGCAGCTTTAGCATCCTTTACGAATTTACTGTCAGATTTCAGCTGTGTGTGTGTGTGTGTGTGTGTGTGTGTGTGTGTGTGTGTGTGTGTGTGTGTGTGTGTGTGTCAGGTTTACCTCTGTTGATGTGAACCTCCTCCAGCCAGACTTGAGGTGGACTGACAGACATTTTTCATAAGCTGACTCATGTGCCCCCCACACTTTGTTGGGTTGCTTCACGGTCACCGGGCAACTGTTGCTGTCAACTTAGCATCAACATACTATGTATGGTATGTTGTAAATACTGGCGTTGACTCACTGTGGTTTGGTGGTGTCTCTGGTAGTGATGAGCCTTAGTGGCTGACAGTTGTGGGGGAATCCTGTGGTTCATGGAATTTTTAGTCTGTCATGGGATTGGTGGGATGGTAGTGGAATATTTTGGGGGATGGGGCAGGAGGGAAAATCCAGTCCTATGTCACCATCTAATGAGCTTCCACAGAATTGTCAGATGAATCTTCAGCTCTCCTCAACTCTACAGTGACTTTCACCTTATTGTTTTGCTGTCCCACCGCTGTCATGGCATTATTGTCAGAGAAAAAGCCTTTAAAAAACAGCAGCAAACAGCAGATAGACATGCTGGTGAACAAAGTGGAGCATTTACCAGCTAAAGAACCAAATAATTCCCTCGGGAGTTAGTAGAGACCAAAAACAGAGGTAAAAGTACATCAAAATAAACTGTTTGCTTGTTGCTGCTTGGCCTAAAAAACTGTTCATGTTTGTATTACCTTTATTTAAACAGGGAAGGCCATTGAGAACAAGCTCTATTTTGCAATGTTGCCCTGATAACAAAACATATAAATTACAATGCCTCTAAAAATTACAATTCATATAAAGCAAGAAAACTAAATTGCTATACATTTTTCACAACAGGTGACATTTCACAACAAACAGGCAAAGGACACGTAAACAAAAGAGGACATTGTAGAGCATGAACTATATTGATGTACATCTCAGTGGACATTCATGATGAACTTGTGATGAATAATTGTTGGGCGCATGCATGTGGGCTGTTTTTTTTTTTTTTTGCGCTCTTCAGTCGGATCTTGATTCATTGTCCGTCTAACGTCTCATTTACAGTCATTCAGCCACTTCTCCATCCAAGTTGCTGTCTGACCTTCATCTCTAGAAATTCCCTTTTCACCCAGCCAGCATCACAGTCATCATCTCCTTGGGTATTCATTGTAAAGAAAGCCAGTAGGATTTATTTTTGATTATAATTGCATATAGAAATTTCATTGCTTACTTACTGGACTGTTTGAGAGGTAGCCTGGTTACTTGTAATACATTTCTGTCTTATTTTCACTGATTTCAACATACTGTGAGGTATTGTGACCTTACGGCGTCTTACCACTTCCAATATATTTCCCTTTTACATGGCCTGTCATCTTCATGTGCATTAATGTAGGGTGGATGTTTCATGTCTACTTTGGGAGTCAGACATTTAAGTTACAGTCAATCTTCTCATCAAGTCTAGATTAAAGGCCAAAGCCCCATTTCCTTCAATAATTTGCACATTCTTTAAAGTGACAGGTGTAATACTGTAGCTGTAGGACTAATAATTAAACATTTCAAAGCTAAACTGATAAGGGATTGTGACTCGATGCTGCAGCCCGATTCTGATTGACCTCTAACATTTGTGACAGGTGACAACAACAGGTCCTTTTGCAATCAGGCAATTGAATATAATGAATTACCTTTTAATGTATTTATCCATTTATAATACATAACCCTTTGTTGGAATCAATCAGTTGAATTGACCCATTCTTTTTGATTAATCTGTGGTTAAAAGATATTCACGGTGAAAACACATCGACACCATATGTAATACTTATGGCGTGATGTTGTGTAATTAGACTTAAAACAGTTGTGACCAGAAGTGGTTTAAGTGGTATATCAGAAGGTACATATGACAATGAAAACTAAAAAGATATAAAACAGTTTGTCAAACTCAAATAAGGTTAACATATTAGCATGAACAGGGGCAGCCTTCAGTCCCACATGACTGAAAGAATCAGCTGGGTCCAGCAGTTCAGAACTGAATCTTGTGCTTGTTTTGCACAGGGGCCGCCTCAATGTTTGCAGACCTCTTAACTCTTAGAGTTTAGAATATATAAAGGAAAGACCGTGGGTTCAGAGCATGCATTGCTGTCTTTCAGAAAAAGAGTGCCACGTTGTTTCAATAACATATTTCATTTGATGTCGTCATTTCACCTCATTTTCCTCCTGTTGAATATGTTCATAATTTTTTCTCTGACCTCTTTGATTTGCAGTCCGTAGATAATAGCATTCATGGATGGAGGCACCACATGGAATAAGATGGATGCGAGCTTCCTTTGGTCCGATAAGTGAGGGAATCGATGAAAGACAATGATGATGAAGCCTGACAAGAGCAGGATGATGTATACAGCCAGGTGAGAGGCGCAGGTCTGCAGCGCTTTGCTGTTCAGAGCCTTGTTTTTACTGCTCAAACACACCATGGCAATCCTGATGTAGGTGAGCGTTATACTGCACAGGGACACAACCATTGTGCCAAGCGCACTGATGAGTCCGTAGATGTGGTTGATAATAATGTTTTCACAGGACAGCTTGAACAGGGAGGCGTTGTCGCAGAACGGGTTGAAGATGACCCGCCTGCAGCGTGACAAGCGCACGCTTAAGCCTACACTGACTGCAACCAGGAGAAAGGCCACACTCCAGGCCAACACCGACAGCTTCACCACCATCCTCTTAGTCATGATGGTGGTGTATCGCAGAGGGTTGCAGATGGCCACACATCGATCAAAAGCCATGATCATGAGCACAGTGTGTGAGGTGCCTCCGTGAAAGTGAGCACAAAAGGCCTGAGTGGCACAGTTGATGTAATGGATGAAGCGCTCAGTGCTTGGAATAAAAACATCACTCAGCAAATGAGGAATGATGGTTGTGGCCCCAAAAACATCATTAATGCTCATGTTGCAGAAGAGCAGATACATGGGCTCATGGAGGCTCTTCTCCATGCAGATCAGGATGACCAGACCGATGTTGGACACCATGATGAAGATGTAGATGAGGAGGAAGAGGATGAAGGCAGGAATGGAGGACTCTGGGCTGACCTTGAGCCCCTCCAGCTGTAGAATGTCCATATTGAATGTTTCGTTCTCCATACTGCAGGGGGAGGATCCTGGAGTGGATCACGGACAGAGAATTCAATCGACACTGTGTTACCAAAGCCAAATTTACTGACTACACTGGATAATATTAGTCAATTTGTGTATTTAAGTGAAATCAAACAACTAGAGTGATACTATTGTACTACAACAAAATTAAGCTAGGGTGTTATTAACAAAATGCTAATGTGGCTGTGAAGGTTTTCATGGCCGTTTCCCTTTCCTGCTGAAAAAATGGGGAACAAATTGTCACTTTTTGCTCTTCCTTTCAGCCTTTTTCTGTGTGTCTTTCTGTTTCTGGTGCCTTGATTTTGGTTTTTACACACAGACTGAGACAGACTGCCAGCTCATTTCCACCGTTAGGACTCGTGAATGCAACCATGTAGGTCTGTAGTGAGGGGTGTCATATGGTGGGCTACTTGTGGGATTTTAGCAAAAAGGAATGAACAAACATGCTATAATTTTGTCCGCAAATATAAAATTGAATATTATATTTGGGGCTATTTATGAGGACTTTGAAATCTTCCCCTGTTGACAGTGGGATCTTTTTCTGGCTGCTGAAACACAACATTAAGATGTGCCATTAAAGAAAAAAATAAACGTTTGCTCTGAAGCCTTACACCGTATCTGAAGTATTTCCTGCAGTATTCTGATTTCAGAGCAAAGCTTCACTGCACATGACTCTTGACAAATTTAAAGAAAATTATTGACATTGTAAATTTCATTGTATATATTGTTTATTTTAACAGAATGTGAATCTTTTATTGAAAGCAGTTTTCTTAAATATTAACTGTTCTGTAAAACCTTTGACAGATTGTTTCCCTGCGTTTCATCCTTTCGAGCTGTTTTTCAGTTTTCTGTCAGATTACAGTTCAGTTTCAGATTTACATCCACAGAACACATCAGATACAATCAGTGAACAGTGGAAAACAGCATTGCTCGACTGTGTGTGTGTGTGTGTGTGTGTGTGTGTGTGTGTGTGTGTGTGTGTGTGTTTGTGTGTGTGTGTGAGAGGCAGGTTTACCTTTGTTGACATGCAGCTCCTCCAGCAAGTCCAAAGGTGGACTGGCAGACACTTTTATAAGCTGCCTGAACGGTTCTTGGTTCTCCAGTCAGGGTTGTTTCTGCCAATCTTGGTTCCCCATAGGCCCTCACATACCTGAGGGCTTTTACCTCTACATGGCCGAAACTTGATGTTTTTGTTCAATTAAACTTCTCTCATATTTCAGATTTGTGGCCCCGAAAGCAGCGCACATTGCAGCACTTTGTGCACGAGCAGATCCATTTGCCCAGCAGACAACCGTTCACTTCTCCATTTAAATAGAATTTTAAAGGGAACATGAGATGACACTCTGGGTGTTTGAATTCATGTTAGGCCCAAAACACCCCTGATTAATTAAGAGACTAAATACAACCCTTTTGCATCTTGCAACTTATTTTGCATCTATATTAGGGGCCATTTAACTTGCAAAAGTGGAGCAGGACACAGCCTAAATGCACTGGCGCCATGCACTGTAGATTGTTTAGATAGGACAGTTGATGTTTGCATGGAACATACACATACAGCAAGTAATCCGTTTTTAGGGCTGAGTTTTGATAGGTAGTTAGGCTTGTGTGCAGCAATCAAGACAGCAAGGCCTGGATATAACACTGCCAGCAAAGGGAAGGGAATATCATAGGTGGAGGAACAAGTTGGACATGAGTGCTCAGCTGTGGATGTGAGCTGTAAATACCTGATCCATGACCAGGTTTCAGTCCTGGTCTTACACATTGTATGCCTATGAAAAGGGACTTGCTGTAAAAGAGAAATTAAACACAGAAAAACTGATGAATGCTGTCTCCTTTCCTTCTGTTATTATATATACACTTATGCTGGATTTAAACCTAGTCACTGTCATAGTTAATGCACATTATGCTTTAACATTGAATGAAAACGGTTGTAAATACAGTCACTGCTGCTGTCTGTCCAGATGGAAACAATTTAAACAGGTTCAATCACTTCACTGTCCCTATAATGAAATAAATGTTACTTATTGACAGCAGTTTGTTGCTTTTGCAGAGGTATACTTATGATCTCACAGACTAAACGTCCAATTATCAGCAAACTATAATATTGACTTGAAAACTGAATTGCAAATCAGTGATCATTTGCTACGTGTGACAAGTGAAATGTATGAGGTTTGTGAGCTGAAGCTCTGAAAGCCACTGATTACAATGTAAAATAAACTGAGGTCTAGATGTTAGAGGGGGTCTTCAGACTGTGTGTAGGTTTGAGCTCCAGCTCAGTATCGAATGTGGTTCATAAAACACCCAACTTTGTTAACCTCCAAACCTAACAAATCTGTTGTTGAATGGTTTATTTATTGTTTTTATTTATTGTTTGCCTGTTTTGTGAATTGTGCAGATCATTCAGGTAGCAGGCTTATATGTTTTTGACTCAACATTTCAGTAAGTGCAACTATTTTATTAACAATAATTTACATTCAATCAGTACTGAGTCCTTTCGCCTCTGTCACATTTACTGTATTCCTTGTAAACATGATGAAAATTTTTTGTCTGACTGCTTTGATTTGCACTCCATATATAACAGCGTTCATGGCAGGAGGGACCACGTGGAACAAGATGGCTGCCAGCTTCCTGTGGTCTGAAAATTCAGGGAAACGATGGAGGATGATGAGGATGGCGCCAGACACTAACAGGATGATGTACATGGCCAGGTGTGTGGCGCAGGTCTGCAGTGCCCGGCTGTTCAGCACCTTTTTTTTACTGAGCACACACACTACAGCAATTTTCAGATAGGTGAGGGTTACGCTGCCGATGGAGGAGCCCAGCAGGACCACAGTGTACGTGAGGCCGTAGATGTTATTAATGAGGACGCTTTCACAGGACAGCTTGAACAGGGAGGCGTTGTCGCAGAACGGGTTGAATATAATCCACCTGCAGCGCGACAGGCGGATGGTAAGGCCCATGAGGATCAGCACCAACACCAAAGAGACCATCCAGGCCGACACCGACAGCGTCACCACCATCCTGTTGGTCATGATGATGGCGTAACGTAGAGGGTTACAGATGGCCATGTATCGATCAAATGCCATGATCATGAGCACGGTGTGAGAGGTACTTGCATGAATGTGACCACAAAAAGCCTGAATGACACAGTCGATGTAATGAATGTACCGTTCTGTCCTCAGAACAAAAAGCTGACTCAGCAAACGAGGAATGATGATTGTGGCCCCAAAAGCATCATTAATGCTCATGTTGCAGAAGAGCAGATACATAGGCTGATGGAGAGTCTCTTCCATGAAGATCAGGACCACCAGGCCGATATTTGACACCATGACAAAGATGTAGATGAGGAGGAGGAGGATGAAGGCAAGAATGGAGGACTGGGGGTTGACCTTTAACCCCTCCAGGAGCAGAATATCTGTACTTAAAGTCTGGTTCTCCATAAGCCTAAGTCTAGCAAGGATGAGAGAGCGAGCAAATATAGAAACTGTATCAAAAATAATAGCGTTTTTGAAGATAATAATAACAGGATAGATATAGTTATCTATCCAATAGTGGGACAACTGGGTGAGTAGCACCACCTAAAAAGCACCTCTTCAAAATTTAGAAATACAAATGGAAGATATTTTCAATATATTTAAACATGAGATCTGATATGAGATCATAAGAACAATACACGACAACATGCTTTTAATGTAGATTTGATAACTGAATTATTCAAACAGGACGTACTGTGTGTCATTTACTATAAGAAGCTATCCTTCAAGGTAAAAGCCTACTGTGGTGGCCAAAAAATAATTACATCATTCAATCAAACTGAAATTTCTTGTGTGAACATGATGTACAGCACAGCTAAACCATATAGAAAAAGACCATGGTCAAAAAAATAAAATCTTTTGCATCAACAACAGTAGAGTGATACATAAAAAAGTGTTCATGTTGGGGATCTACAATATGAGAAAAAAAAGTGTGTGGACACAAATTTTCAATCACACATACTGAAATTGTTTTATGGTGAATGTTGAACAGGTTGCTGCTGGAGACACAGCTCACTCATCATCAGGAAGCTGTTCACTAATTCACTTCAATATAACATAAAAAACAAGTGTTTTTGAAGTCGAAGATGTGAAAACAAAGCATGAACTGTGCATAGTAATGATGACATATCAATAGTCTATATTTGTAGTTACAAAGTGTTTCATTCCTTCAATATGAAAGTTAAAAAAAAAGAAACAAATCAAGTAAGGTTCAGGCAGGCTGGTTTCGTGGCTCACAGTGCAAACTATAAATGTTTTGTTCCAGTCAGCTTTAAGGTAAAAGACTTCTGCCTGAGGATCTCAAGCTACATAAACCAAGGAACCAGGCTGAGCAGAACATACGGGTAGTCTATAAGGGTCTTCTATGAAGGTACATTCACCATTCACTAGTTGCTTATTGGCACACATATTAATAGCCTATTAGTGTTTTATCAAACATTATAAGCACTTATTAATGTTTTATTCTGGGAGATAGTGAGATTCATGAACAGCAACTTCCTTTCTGATCAGGAAGCAGTAATTCAGAGGTTATTGAGGGAAAATGACATGGTAGTTGCAGAATATGGTCATGCAGAATAAGGCGTTAATATGTGCTTTATAATGACTAATAAAGAGCCAATATGGTTCTAATATGCCCGCTAATAAGAAACTAATGGTAAATATTTGTACTTTAATATTGAGTGTAAACAGCAGGGTAATAGAATCAGTTCTAAAACACACATGGAGCCAGTGTAAAGAGGCTTAAACAGGTGCTCACCTGTAGCCAGTCAATAGATTTTCATTTAAGTGCAAAAGCCATCGCAATAGTCTAAGACGCAGAAAATGCAATTACATAAAATCGTCTCTGTCTTTAGAATATGAAATAAATAAATGAATTTTTTGCAACATTTATAAAAAAAACTACAGAAACATAACTGGTATTATTCAATAAACACACAACATCATTTCTAGACTGCTTACAAGCGTGTGTGTTACACTCACCTCTGGTGACATGAACTCCTCCACTCAGACCTGAGGTGAGATACTATTTATAAGATCAATATTTGCCCTTCCAGGCTTTGTTGTGTGAACTCTGTCACCAGGCAACTGCTGTCAATCTCGCACAAACAACACTGTTTCCTCCTGAAATCAGCTGGACACTTGCTGTCTGAGCATGTTTGACAGAAATGTATAATATAGATTTAGACACTGAAGACTCACTGCATCCAAATGCCCACTTCTTTCAAACTCCACTACTCTTTGAAAGCTCTACTGAAGCTACAGAAGACACTCCACAACTGTGTCCCACAGGCTGAGTCTTTAGCTTTACCTGACACGCTCACCTTCACCACCTCAGCTGCTGCGGATGCCTGGCCATCACCACCACTTAAGTCCAGGCTCTGGGAGGGAGTTTCATTCATATTGGAAGCACCTGATTCGGGACCGCTTCCCATGGTGAACTACTTCCTGATGGGGTCTGATCACCAAAGTTAATCCCTTCTCTTCACAAAAAATTTGTAGTGTAAGGGTCACGAAAATCATTAAAGGCATCAGAAGATCAGAAGAAAGAGAAGACTCCTGCCAGTACTTCTGACCAGCGAGAGGCCTACATGTAAAAGCAAGCCTGAACCATGAAACATTGGAAAAACCCCATCAGGCCTTACAAATCTCACCTAAGAGTGAGATTTGGTTTGTATCCAAATTTTGGATTCCCATTGGACAAGCCCTGCTCTGCATTGCCTTTCCACTGTGACGCCATGCTGCTACAGGATCAAAATCTGAGCTGAGAGCTTGTCGTGCTTCCATAATGTCAAATATGTCACTGTAGGAAACATCAAATAATGGTGCTGGTGGTGGAAGAAAAGAGTTTGCAGAAGGAGATTTCAGCTTTCTCAGTCGATATTGAACCCACTGAGGACTTTATTGCATCAGCTGACCACTTTTACTATAAACACTGATTGGACATCCACAAAACAATGTGGCAAATTTTACACTTAATATCTTTGAAGTCCT
The DNA here is from genome assembly GCA_037975065.1 of Chaetodon trifasciatus. NCBI lineage: Eukaryota > Metazoa > Chordata > Actinopteri > Chaetodontiformes > Chaetodontidae > Chaetodon > Chaetodon trifasciatus. The sequence goes on from JBBMOE010000253.1 coordinate 17,583, forward strand.
GAGAAAAGTATATGAAACCATTAAAAATAATGAAAGGAACCTGAACGTTAAAGCTACTGAATAACATTTAAGAATAATTAACAAAAATATAGGATACTGAATTTGAATCATTTACAGCCTTTATGGGAAATACAGATGATGAACAAGAAAGCAGTTTGAACGCTGTACACGCAAGCTTGTGATTAAAAGATAAGTACCACAAAATAATGTTTTTTTCTCTATAAATCATTTCAACATGATCCATACAGAAGATAATTCTCTGACTGCATAAACATGTTTATCATTTTACGTCCATTACAGCTAATTTATTGTTATGGAACGAAATAATAATCCTCTGCCTGACCTCTTTCATCTGCAACCCATAGATAACAGCATTCAGGGCAGGCAAGGCAACATGTCCCAGGACTCCGGCCACTTTCCTGTGGTCCGACAGCTGAGGGAAACGGTGGAGGATCACAATGATGAAGCCAGACACCAGGAGGATGATGTACACAGCCAGGTGTGTGGTGCAGGTCTGCAGCGCTTTTCTGTTCAGCACCTTGTTTTTACTGAGCACACACACTACAGCAATTTTCAGATAGGTGAGGGTTACGCTGCCGATGGAGGAGCCCAGCAGGACCACAGTGTACGTGAGGCCGTAGATGTTATTAATGAGGACACTTTCACAGGACAGCTTGAACAGGGAGGCGTTGTCGCAGAACGGGTTGAATATAATCCACCTGCAGCGCGACAGGCGGACGCTGAGGCCCAAGAGGATCAGCACCATCACTAAAGAGACCATCCAGGCTGATGCTGACAGCATCACCACCATCCCGTTGGTCATGATGGTGGCATAACGCAGGGGGTTACAGATGGCCACGTATCGATCAAAAGCCATGATCATGAGCACAGTGTGAGAGGCACTTGCATGGAGATGAACACAAAAGGCCTGAATGGCACAGTCGGTGTAATGAATGTACCGCACCGAGTTTGATATCAAGAGATCTCTTAGCACGTGAGGTATAATTATTGTGGCCCCAAAAATGTCATTAATACTCACGTTGCAGAGGAGCAGATACATGGGCTGGTGGAGGCTCCTGCACCTAAAGATCAGAGCTACCAGGCTGATGTTGGACACCATGATGAAGATGTAAACGAGGAGGAGGAGGATAAAGGCAGGAATGAAGGACTGGGAGGTGACCTTTAACCTCTCCAGGATTAGGATGTCTTCACCGAGGGTGTGGTTTTCCATATTTCATCTGTCACATAACAGTTATTGCTCTGAAGGCTGAATTTGTTAGAGGGGCATCCATAGTATTAAGTCACATGTGTAATTTCTGCCATTAAACTGGTTTACCTGATTACAAAAAAAAAGCATTTCCTCATTTAAAATGGCTTTTTAAGATTTCCAAAAAAAGCCCAATGCTGTGAGCAGCACAAACAACATGTCATTCACCTGTAATGCATGAGAGAGAAGGCAGAAAGTGACACAAAGCATGGCAAATAAAACTCAAACTATCTGTACTTGAAGCGACCTTTGAATAAAGCTTGAAGACATGTTATTGTGGTATGCTCCACTGAAGTGAGCTAACACAACGTCTGAGAGTAGAAATACACAACAATGCAGCGGCTGACGGCGTTACAAACCGTCCTCCGCTCCACACCAGAAGTGACACAGCAGACGCTTTTATTTGGTGCACCAGCAGCAGCGTCACATGCTGACAGGTCAACTGTTGCCTGGTAACCACTCAGCGCCGGCGTCATCATCGTGTGCATCTCTTGTAGGTTAATTCAACATATCCATATAAGAAGTGGGGAACAGATATTATTTATGTAAATGTATAGACCAGTAACTGTTTTAGGGCTTTGACACACTGATATCATGTTGTGCTGGATAATTTGTCGCTGAGTCATGTTGTAATGATCAGTCAATTAGTTTTTTTGGGTCAACCAAATGTTTTGCTTGAAACTCGTTTGCCATTTATTTCTTAAAGAGGAAACACTTGTAAAAGACCATATTTTGTGCAGGTGCAGAATAGGAAGACGGAATAAAGCTGAAACACAAATGCAGCTAAACCATATAGACAATATACAACACCATATACCATAGACCATGTGGACAATTTGGACGAGAATGTGGTCCTCTGCCTCCTCTGGAGGCTACTGGGCAGGCATGTGTTGTCGTTTACATGAACCCGGATAAATACGCTGTCCAGCGGATCATAACTACGCCAAAACTGTGGGCGCGAGTGTAAACATAGGTCGCTCACATGACGTTAAGTATGTTCAGTCGCATGTTGTGATGTTTTGGAACCTAAAACGCTGTTTGACCCTGTTTACACGGCAACACATAACCGGCATTTTCAGAAATCTCCACTTTGGCCGGAGTTTTTAAAAATGATCGTTTTCAGTGAAAAAAACTCTGTTTGCATGTAAACGAGAGGCCAAACCGCATGAAAACATGCGTTTTCCCTAAGTGTAAACGTAGGCTCAGTCACCTCAAGTTCCCACTCACTCACCTGCTTCCCATTTCCCTTAATCAACCCAGAAGTACCTACATCTGTTTATTTCCACCAATACTCACAGTTTGTCAGAGTTGCCATGAGTGTTTTTTGCTTTGTGCTTTTGTGCTGGGCCATGGTTTCCTGCATGTTAAACCAGACTCACACATACAGTACCTACCTGCTACCTGTCAACCTGTGTGCCAGTCTTCCTACCTGTACCTGCCTGTAAGCATTTCATTAATAAAATCAACCTGCAGTCTTGACTGTCTCTCCCATGTTGGCACTCTGCAACACTGTGTGACGTGAGATGTGTTGAAGTGACTTATGTGTTAAGTCATGAAGTGATTAACACAACAGTGATCACTGTCACATCCCATGAAAGTGGTTCTAGCCTGTTTAGGAATTTGAAAAAAAAAAAAAAAAAAAAATTCAGTTTGAGATCTGTAACCACCAACAACGAAGCGTTCACAAAAAACTCTGAAACTTCAGCAGCTCGTTAGCTCGCTGCTCGTTGATCCTGCTTTTTAGTTATAATAATAGAAGCTTTTTTGAAAAGTTTTATTTTTATTTGACAGGGTTTAATAATGATAAGAAGCTTATTTAATACTCCTTGTCAAAGGAAATTTGTTTTCTTAACTATTTGCAACACGAATATGTATATTATTATATTTGAACAGATTCATAAAGCCTGTCATACTGAGCTCTTCTGTGAAATACCACTGACCAGAAAGAGCATCACTTCAACATGTGCAGAAATTATTTAATTGATTCTTTTCACTGAAGCAAATATCAGATTTTCTAAATGTATCCTGTATTTACAGATTTACAGTTCAACTATCTGATCACTTTAGTATCATTTCAATTTAATTTGAGGCATTTTACAGCTGAAAAACAAAGCACTGAGCCTCTGCTTGATCTCCTTTATTTGCAGCCCATAGATAACAGCATGGAAGGCAGGCAGAGTCACTTCACATAAGACAGACGCCGCTTTCCTGTGGTCCGACAGCTGCGGGAAACGGTGCAGGATGACAATGATTAAGACTGACAACAGCAGGAAGATGTACACGGCCAGGTGGGTGGTGCAGGTCTGCAGCGCTTTTCTGTTCAGCGCCTTGTTCTTACTGCGTAGACACACTGCAGCGATTTTCATATAGGTGAGAGATATGGTGATGATGGAGGAGCCCTGCAGGACCGCTGTGTAGCCGAGGCCATAGATGTGATTGATGAGGACACTTTCACAGGACAGGCTGAACAAGGAGGCATTGTCACAGTATGGGTTGTGTATAACATGCCTGCAGCGTGACAAGCGAATAGTGAGGCCCAGGAGGATCGCCACTAGAACTAAGGCTGTTGTCCAGGCCCCCAGTGACAGCTTCATCACCATTTTGTTGGTCATGATGGCGGTGTATCGCAGAGGGTTGCAGATGGCCACATTGCGGTCAAATGCCATGACCATGAGTATAGTGTGAGCTGTGCCCGCATAGAGGTGAATACAGAAGGCCTGAATGACACAGTCAGTATAAGTTATGTACCGTTCTGACTGTGGCAGGAAAATATCTCTGAGTATATGTGGTGTGACAATCGTGGCCCCAAAAACATCATTAATACTCATGTTGCAGAGGAGCAGATACATGGGCTGGTGAAGGCTCGTACTCGTGAAAATCAGGGCTAACAAACTGACATTTGACACCACAGAAAAAATATAGATGAGGAGAAGGAGGATGAAGACAAGAATGGAGGACTGGGAGGAAACCCTTAAGCCCTCTAGGAGTATGATATCCTCATTGAAAGTCTGGTTTTCCATCTGTGAGAACTGCATGAAGATTAGAGAAAATGTGGCTGCAAATGTCTGATACTAACAAGACTCTTGCATGAATGACAGCTGCACAGGATACAGTCAGAGTTAGGGATGCATCTATCTGACCCACCACGTTGGTATCAGTATACTTACCTTATCAAGCAGATTGGGTATCAGACACGACCAATCTTCCAATCTAAGTGCTCCAGCAATTTCTGTCCAAATAAGAAATTACAAACTATAAATATATACAGTACCTTTCAAAACAAAGTTACAACATGGTTTATGTGATTGAATCGGGATTAAAACATTTCACCCCAATGAAGCAAATCAATTCAGACACTTAACAAAACAGGAACAGCCGGAGGGCCGTGTCTGACGATCTGCAGCTCTGGCTCATGCAGGAGCAGCAAACCAGCGATATTAAGCTGAAAAGCAATTCTAAAACTCACCAGTGAAGAGACACTAAAGCAGGGCCGATAATGATCGTGTCTTCATATCACATCACCTTACATAGAAAGATCACATCACAATTATTTACATTCAATCAGAGTTTGTTCTGATCAGTGCATCCCCAGTGTCAGACTAGTTTAAGAAACATTTAAGAAAAAGCCTGCAAGTCCAGGGTTTAAGAGTCTTCATAATAACTGAGAGTAGAATTCTGAAATAGCTTGAGCTGTGATGTAAAAGTAAAAGGCTTCTTCAGTTTTCTAGTCATGGTTCCACAAAGTGAATCTAAAAAACAAAACTTCTGGAGCAAAGAAAGGAGACATCCTAACATCTGTCAACACAAATGTTTCTGCTGTTTTGCTAAATTACATTTACATGATTGCTATTTGAGTATGTGCGTTTGTTAACATTCCTTTGTCCATCATGAGCCATCCTCCAGCACGGACCAGAGAGCAGACCTCTGCAGACAGCAGAGGGAGGACCGATGGTTTGGTGTGAGGACGGCTGTTTAAAGCAGAGAAACCATCCCTCAAAAAAAGGACCCACAGTGCTGTTCTTTTAAATCTTCCCTGAAGATTTAAGAACTATTCACAGTTAGCCTCAAGTGACTAGTTTATGGTTTGCCTCAGGTCAGCTGTTATACTGCCAGGAACACTATCAAGGACCTTGACCCCACAGAAGTTAAATACTCTCCACCATTCACTAAGAACTGAAGAAGCCCCTTTGATGAGAGACCTTTCATTCAACTCTCTTTGGACATCAGAGTGCATAAATCAACTATAAAGGCCTCCCTCCTGCACCAAAAATAATATCAGAAATAAAATTTAGGCATTGATTCTTTAAAAATGTGGCAGAAGTTAATATTTCTGCTTCTGTGCTTATTTACCTTTTGTATTAATTCCTCCAATTTATTTGCTTTCCCACTTCATTTTCCATTTTTTTGTTAACAAATATTCACAGTTGACCGCGTCAGCTTGGATGATCTGTTCGGACAACCTGTGATCCCGCTAGCATTTATTTTTTAATTTTGGCTTTTGGCAGTTTTGGTCTTCCATATGTGATCCACAAAGAAATTTGTCCTGCTTTCAATGCAGCAGATCATTTTTGCAATCAAATATTTTATTCTTATTACACTTGTCTTACCATATATATGAAGGATACTGTTGGTTCAAGGAGTGGACTCGTGTGTAATAATAATAATAATAATAATAATAATAATAATATAC
>JBBMOE010000254.1:0-23435 GCA_037975065.1 Chaetodon trifasciatus
TCATGAGATGAGATATTTATCTCTTCTACATTTCATCATCTCTCTCCTCCCCTTCATCTTCTCCACACATGTCCTCCCACCAGCTTGTTTTTTCCACAGCTTAGAATCATCAAAAACAAATATTTCATTCGGTCCCCCACTGCATTGTTGTCCTCCCTACATCTACCACGCTCTTTCAAACAATCACGACTATGATCAACATCTCTCGCACCCTGTTCTCTGTTTTTGTAGTTCTTTCTTTATCTAGTTATTGCTTTGACTATATCAGGCATTGATACATTTCCAATGATAAATTGAAACCCCCCCAAAACAGTAAGTAAAATAAAAGTGAAATAAATTGCTAATCCCTTTTAACATACTCAATTTAACAGTATCAACACAATATAATTAATGTTTTACATCATCAACTTCACAGATTTTTGTAAATACTGTTTATGCTTATTCTGAATTTGATACAGCAACACATTACAAACGAGTTAGGAAAGGAGCAACAAAAGACTTGGAAAGTTGTGAAATGCTCCAAAAACACCTGTTTGGAACATTCCACAGCTAAACAGGTTCATTGGTAACAGGTGATAGTATCATGATTGGGTATGACAACAAGATGTGAGTGGAATGAACAATCACACTTCCGCTTTACTTCCGCTTGCAAGACTGCAGACTGCTGCACGCTGGACACAGGATACCTCTGTGGAGAAATGAGGAAATTAAGCAACTAAAAAGAAACTGCAGGAGTGCTGAGACGAAATGGAGAAAATCAAAACTAACAGTCCACTATGAGGTTTTACGTCAACACCTCAAAACTTACAATAACACTATTAAATGGGCAAGAATTTCCCACTTCAAAAAACTAATCTCTGAGCACAAAAATAATCCCAAATTTCTCTTCTACACAATTGATTTTTTAACAAACAGTAATTTTAACAGATCTCATAAGACAATAACAAATACCCTGTGTGAAGACTTTGCAGACCACTTCAGGCACAAAATTGATAACATCAGATCCAGTCTTTTATCTCAACAGATTTTAACTACCAACACGTCTGGATCACAGGTTTTACCTGAGGAAACACTGGAGAGTTTTGCCCTTGTTGATGTAAGGACACTTGGTTGAGTTTTCTCCCAGGTAAACCCTACAACCTGCCTTTTAGATCCGATTCCCACACCGTTTTTTAAAACACTCTATGGATTCTTTGAGGAACAGCTGTTATGCATAATGAATAGCTCTCTTCAGATGGATGTCTTCCCCACCTCCTTTAAAACGGAGGTGGTGAAGCCACTTCTGAAGAAGAGCAATTTAGACCCCAACATTCTTAATAATTACTGACCTGTATCCAACTTACCTTTTTTAAGTAAAATTTTAGAAAAACTGGTTTTTAACCAAGTAAATGACTTTTTAAACAAAAACAACCTTTTGGAAAGGTATCAGTCTGGTTATAGGATGAACCACAGTATCGAGACAGCCCTATTAAAGATTTGAAATGATAGGTGCAACTTAGATAAACACAAGCTCACAGTCTTGGTACTACTGGATCTAACCGCCGCCTTTGATACAGTAGACCATCACATTTTATTAAACAGACTGAGGCACCTGGTCGGCCTCTCAGGTACTGCTTTTAACTGGTTCATCTCATACCTCACTGACCAACACTTCTTTGTAAGTTGGGATGCATGTTCCTCAGGAACCCATGAGATCAAATGTGGAGTTCCCCAGGGGTCAATTTTAGGTCCAATGCTTTTTAATCTTTACATGCTACCCCTCGGGGACGTCATCAGGAGGCACGGCATCAGCTCCCATAGTTATGCTGATGATACGCAACTGTACATTACCGTGTCTCCTGATGACACAGGGCCAACTGATGCCCTTTTTAACTGCATTTTAAACAACAAGTTATGGATGGCAGAAAATTTCCTTCAGCTCAACCAGGACAAAACAGAGGTCTTCGTCATTGGTCCTGAAGGCTAGAGAGAGAAACTTCAACCAAAACTACAAGATCTTAAACCAACACATTCTGTAAAAAATCTGGGTGTGATTTTTGACTCTGAGCTTACTTTTATTCCACACATCAAAAACATAACAAAGATAGGTTTTTACCATCTTAAGAATATAGCCAGAGTCCGCCCTCTCTCAGGCCAGCACGGAGGTGCTGATGCATGCTTTTATCTCTTGTCGCTTAGATTACTGTAATGCCCTACTCTCTGGTCTTCCCAAAAAGAGTATCTCCAATCTTCAATTACTACAGAATTAAGCCACACGAGTGCTGACAAGGACCAGGCGGCGGGAGCACATTACACCAATTTCATTTATTCATTTTATTTTATTTTATGTTTATGTCTTAGTCCCTTGGTTTTTAGCTCCAGTGTTTCCTCATGGGGGCCCTTGGTTTTTAGCCATAGTGTTTCCTCATGGGGGCCCCCCACACTGGGAGCTGCTTTTGGTCTACTGATGGGGGCGCTGCCGAGGGGACGGCTCTGGCCTGGATGGCTGAAGGCCTCTGCACCTTGGTGTGGGGCCTGCTGTCTGCCTGGTCTCAGGCAGCGCTCGCTAGTCATGGGCCGGGGGCCCTCTCAGTGTGGATGGCCCACAAAGGTGGCTTATTCCTTGCCTTCTCCATATGTGTGTGTGTGCGTGTGTGTGCGTATCTGTGAGTGTGTGTCCCTATATGTCTCTGTATGTATTTATGGGGCGCGGGAGGGCTGGGTTTCCTTCTTTGTTGTTTTTAGCCTCTGTGTGGCACTTTGTGTTGCTTTTAAGTATGAAAAGTGCCATATAAATGAAGTTTGATTGAAATAAATAAAGTTTGATATGAAAGGGGCATCCTGGAAAGGCTCAGTCGATTACAAGCAAGGAAGGAGTGAGGTTCACCACTTTGTGAACACATGATTGTATGAAGAATATTATAACATAGGCTTGGGAACACTTTGTAAATGTGTTGTCAATAAACACAGTTCATTTGCAAATGATTGCACTCTGTTTGTATTTACATTTCACACAGCGTCCCAACTTTTTGGAATTAGAGTTGTATTCTTGGATAGATGATGTTCTTGTGATGAACATCATCATACACAGCTCATCATACGATGATCATTTAAGCTGTGTCTTGAGACTGAGATATTGTTAATCGTATAATATGTATATGTATATATACTGTATGTAGATGTGGCAGAGGGAGGAGGTGCGGTACCAAGTAATGTAAGGGAAGAACACTGACAACGCCACCTGAGGAATTGCACTCCAGGAAATACTAACTCAAGAGACATTTCTGAATAAACCAAATATTCTTTATGTAATATCCAAAACTAAACAGGCAGGGACTGGAGGTGCAAACGCGGACAGAATTAACAAATTGAAATAACGTCAAATCAGTAAGGGGAGTTAGAAATACTTTTATTACAATTACACCATCTAAAAAAAGGCCTTAACAATACAATTTAAAAATCAGCAGACACATGGTAAAATATCTAAAACCCAGTCCAACGTAAACTAAGCAACCAAGAATACAGTGGGCAGAGGCCACCAGTGGAGAGGCAGACTACACTGAGGGGTGCCTAGAGCTAACCCAGTTAATTTAATATTCAAAAGATTAACTCAAAATTGAACAATACCAAAACAAAGAGTAACAAAGACAAAACAATACACTAAAGGCAAAACAGGGAACTATGGGCAAAACAGGGCAAAACAGCAGCAAATCCAAAAGGAAGCCTACAAAGTAAAGAAACTAAAGTTAATGTGGCTCACAACAATGCATAAAATAGAGGTCATAACCCTACTCACCACCTTCAATATGGGGTCACTACACAGTGGGCCATCCAACTAAAGAGGAAGAAAGAGGGGGATCAACTATGTGCAGAATAAAAGGGTTACTGTCAAATATAATGGCTTCCTGCCAACACACCAAACAATAGTAGCAACCATGTGCACCAGGAGCAGGAGTTGAATGGAGTCATCATCTGCTCACTGGTGCTTTATATAGCCTGACCCTGATTGGAGGGAGTGGTTTGGGAGGAGTTCAGCCTGGAGGTGCGTTCACAAACACTACAAAAATATCAAACTATCAAAAATATGTAAAGAGCGTACTGCACTACATAGAGATGGAAAGTGTCTCCATGGTTTAATTAAAGAACTTCTTTAGGCTAGAACTGCATTAAATGTCAATCAAACAACACTACTGGAGTGACATCTTGCCACAGAGCCCTGATATCCAAAGCAGTGTGAGTTTCAATAAAAGTGTTTAACATATCAAGTTCTTTATTCCATGTGGTTTGATTTTTAGCCAGACCACTAAAGAAACCAGTCAAATCTGTGTTACTGATTTTCCTTTTCTCCCAGGAAGTCAAAACTATGACCAACAGCCACCAGCCCCTGTTTGGGTGACAACAAAACTTTTACACAACATGCCTCATAGTCTTCCTGTGTGACACAATGTCGTACCGAAATGTTTTGCTTTTCCCTTAACTTTTACACAAACAGAATCTTTATTTGTACTGGTTGAGGTAATAAAAGATCATGGGGTGGCAAGAGGGGGGTGTCAGTGTCCATTGGAGGGTAATGGGGATTGGAGGGGGGGCTGCAGGGGGATGGAGTTCAGCAGGGTACCAGCTCTGTTGAAGAAGCTGAAAGGAGACACCTGAACCTCCTACCAGATGGCAGGGGGGCAAACAGTCCATGGTTGGGGTGGGAGCTGTCTCTGCTGATGCTGCGTGCCTTTTTTAGAGACTGCTTGCGCTGGAGGTCCTCAATGGCAGTTATCTGGGCACCAGTGATGTACTGGGCATTTTCACCACCTGTTGCAGGGCCTTCCACTCGGAGGCTGCACAGCTGCCGTACCATACTGAGATGCAGTTGGTCAGGATGCTCTCAGTGGTGTAGCGGTAGAAGTTAACTAGGATTTGACGAGCCAGGTTAACTTTCTTCAGTCTCCTAAGGAAGTAGAGGCGCTGTTGAGCCTTCTTTATCAGGGTGGAGGAGTAAAGGATCCAGGAGAGGTCCTTGGAGATGTGGATGCCCAGAAACTTGAAGCTGGAGACACGTTCAACCTCAGCCCCATCAATGTGAATGGGGGTGTGACTGCAGCCTTTAGTTTTCCTATAGTCCTTAATGAGCTTCTTGGTCTTCTTGGTGTTGAGGGTCAGATTGTTGTTGGCGCACTACATCGCCAGCTGCTGAACCTCATCCCCGTTAATCCGGCCTATCACCGTGGTGTCGTCTGTAAACTTGATGATGACTTGGGGCCATGCACAGGAACGTAGTCGTGGGTGAAGAGGGAGTAGAGGAGAGGGCTCAGCAGACAGCCCTGTGGGACGCCAGTGTTCAGGGTCAGGGTGGCGGAGGTGTGGTTGTCTAACCTAACAGACTGGGGTCTGTTGGTCAGGAAGTCCAGGGTCCAGTTGCAGAAGAAGATGCTGATGCCGCGGTCACGGAGTTTATTGACCAGCTTGGAGGGGATGACTGTGTTGAATGTTGAGCTGAAGTTAATGAACAGCATTCTTGCGTGGGTGTTGTTGTTGTCCAGGTGCGTCAGAATGGGGTGCAATGACGTGGAGATGGCCTCCGACCTGTTTGGTCGGTAGGCAAACTGATGGGGGTCCAGTGTGGGGGGAAGACAGCATTTGAGGTGGGCCAAGACCAGCCTCTCAAAGCACTTGGTGATGATGAGGGTGTGTGCGGCGGGGTAGAAGTCATTAAGGCCCACTGCAGCTGACTGCTTCGGTACCGGCACGGTGGTGGTGGTCTTGAGGCTCGTGGGAACTTCTGCCTCGGCCAGTGACAGGTTGAAGATGTCAGTGAAGACCCCAGCCAGTTGTTCTGCACAGGCCTTAAGCACGTGGCCGGGTATGCCATCAGGGCCAGCAGCTTCATGGACGTGCACCCTGCTGAGTGCAGAACGCACGTCATAAGTGGAGAGCGTGAGGGGCTGTTCAACTGGTGCTGGAGTGTGGTGTCCGCTCCCTCTGGCCATACTTTAGCAGTCCTCACTGACGGCTTCACACGTCTGATGAGTGGTGTGTACTTGGGGAATAGGAACAATGAGAGGTGATCAGACCCAGTCCCAGGTGGGGGAGGGGTGGCTTTGTAAGCCTCAGGAATGTTTGTATAAACATGGTTCAGGGTTTTGTCTTCTCTGGTGGGGCAGGAGACATTCTGGTGAAATTTGGGGAGAACAGTCCTCAGGTTGAAGTGATTGAAGTCTACAGCAACAATAAAGGCTTCATCAGGGTGTGCAGTTTGTTGTTTGTGGTAGCAGCATACAATTCTTTCATTGCTAGTTTAGCATTAGCATCCGGGGGGATATAAGCTGCAGTTATCACAGCAGATGTGAACTCTCTAGGTGGATAAAAAGGCTTGCACTTGATCATCAGATATTCCAGAAGCAGAACAGTGGCTCCCAGTGATAACAGAGTCTGTACACCAAGTTTTGTTCATGTAGATACAGTCCTCCATCCCTGATCTTACTGCAGTGCTCTGCCGTTCTGTCCACTCTGAAGATATGGCGTCCTTGCAGCTCACGTTGTCTGGGATGCTTTTGTTAAGCCACATTTCTGTGAAAATCATGACATTGCAGTCCATTCTTTGTGATGTGATCAGAAGTCGTAGCTTGTCGATTTTGTTTGCCAATGACCGAATATTGAGGAAGATACTGGGTAGCGGCAGCTGGTGCAGGGTTAGCCGTAGCTTTGTCCGTAGACCTTTGTTTACGATCTCAACATCGCCGGTGGTCGCTTCTGGTCGGTGTAGCTGAGTTGCTCTGCCTCGCTGTCCTGGTGATCTCTTGAGGGAGCTGAATTTTGTCAAATACACTGCTTGTGCATCGAAATCTTAAATCCAAAAGTTGCTGTCTGGTTTAGGAAGTGTTCGCAAAGCTGTAATGAGCGAACAGGCTCGAAACCTGTAAGAAACTATATCACGAATTGTAGTGAGACACTGAGCCTTGCATTCTGCATGTGCTGCCATCTTGATTGAATGGGACCTGAATGGGACATGACACCCGACTCAGAAACAACTGATGTATAAAGTAGTCTACTCATTAGTGTGTATGAAAACACATCCACTGCATCATCATCAAACATGTTACAGCTCTCTCTCCCCCTAAGCCAGTGAAACACACCAATATGGAAGCTGAAGCCCACTCTCTCCTGCTAGCCTGGCGGTGCCTTTCCAACGCCAGTGAACTCCACCTCATAACTGTACTCCAAACACACCTTCAGAGCCATCTTCACATCTTTGATTTCTAACCATACATACATCTTTTTTTTTTTATTATGGCCCCATTGACGTCCACTCCAACCAGCAGTTCAATCTCATGGTGAAACTTGAGTTTTTTGAGAAGGCTGCACTTACTGCAGCCCAAGTCCACCACCTGAGGAGAGACATGCCACACATACACCTGGACAACAGTCTTATTTCATGTGAAGGTCATCATGACAAGTAACCCAAAGCACTATGAAGGACAATTTCAGCGCATGTCTTGATTTGGGAAAGGCTAAAGTCAGGTTAGCCTGTGTTAGCTGAAGGACGCGCATGAAAAAGTGAAAAAGTCAACCAAGCCAACGCACGTGACGGTTTAGTGTTTGCATTCACTTGTCATGCTCAAACAAACTCTGGCTTTGAAGCTAAAGTCATAAATCTGTTTCTCGTGAAGACAGTAGCTAATTTACCTTTTGGGTTTTTTTCCTTTTGACAAATGCGATGACAAACTGATGTCTCTGTCTGTGAAGTGGTGAACTGAACACTTTTGGATGACAAAACGATGGTTGCAAACCAAGGACAGACTTGTGCAGGTTAAGGGCAATTTTATGTAATGTAAATGTATATGCATGTGTGTGTAGGTGTGTGTGTACAAGAACATGAGGTCAGTGAGAAGATGAAACACACAACAGATCTCTCTTTCTAAAAGTGATGGTAAGCTGGCTACGTTGGATCCTATGATGCTGATTGGCTGTTCAGTGTCATCATCATTTATTTATTTTGTTTCCATCCATAGGTTGTGCTGTGGTGTGTCTGTCCAAGGTCAAATTGAGTGTGACAGCAAGGCTGATGGGTCCTGTGATGTGTGCTCTTCCATTTAATTCCAGGCTTTAACAATCTGCCTATAATTTTGTGTTTTCTGCTCATATCTTCTGTACATATTTGCAGCATAATCTTGACAATCTTAAGCACTGATGCTAGAAAGGCTCAATTTTGGAATTGGTTAGTAACCCTGAAGGTTACATTTGTAGAGAGAACAACAGAAGAACAGCTGGTGGTGGTTTTCATTGAATCATTAAGGCAATTGGATCACAGCCATCAGTTAGTCCTCTGGTCATACATGGGACATACAATCAATTTGATCTACAGAGGCTTTTACACATCCTTCCTTCCACCTACTGGTCTCCATTGTGTGTGTGTGTGTGTGTGTGTGTGTGTGTGTGTGTGTGTGTGTGTGTTTGTGTGTTTGTGTGTGTATGTGTGTGTCAAGGGTCAGTCCAAATGCAGTGGAAGAAATTGAAAATGGCTCCCAGGACTGGATGGTCTTGTGGTGGGATCCGGTCTAGGGAGAGAAAACTTGACACTGAAAACAAGGCATGTGAAATTGTTTTCACTCTCCTTTGCACTCAAAACAGTCTCATAAGCCAGCTGCTTATGCATAATCACAAAACTAAAGTTATATTTTAGAATAATGTATGAACTCTTAACTTTATAATGTTTTATATGGTCACAGTGACCTTTGACCTTTGAGCTTGTGAATGTCACCCTGGGCATTGTCTTATCCATAATAATACATTGTAACTCATTTGGCAGTTGTATTTTCTGTTACTAATCTGAATCTGTAAAGTTATTAAATAAAGTAATGGAGTAAAAAGTTACTTTCCACAGCTGTTGCAAATCTATTGTACATTATGGGATCAGCCCCCCTTCCCAAGCAGTATTGCATGGCAGCCTGATGTCTACAACCACAGGGGACATGCCTCCAATCAAAGGTGTTGAGAAAACACATTTTAACATAAACACATCGTGCACATCTCAAACATGATGCAATAGTTTGGAAACAGGGAAAGTTGTATCCCCAAAACAGTATGGGCTACTTAGTATTTCAGCCATATATTCTAAAATTGGGTTACAAAGTCAAAATCATGGATCAATGCAAAAGAAGTGGACGACAGACCACAGTGAGACAGAAATTTAAGTTTATAACTTACAGTATTGACACGACACTTGACTGCTATGGTTGAGTTCATTTTAATTACTGAAATGTTTTTTCTATTATTTTAGATTTCCCATTGCCAAGAGAAAAGTTTGCTGGGTTTTTTTGTCCGAACTTTTAAAGCAGGACTTCGTCCACCTTTTCAACACCGTGTCACAGTCCCAGGTGAGTGTTTTCATCTCCGGTAGTACCCCTACCTGTGGCAGAGGGATAGGCAGCTTCAGCAGGCTGCTCAGCTAACACCTGGCTCTCCTCTGCCTGTAACTCTCACCATGTCGGCTTCATTGACAACTTCGATGTCTTTTGGGAGAGACAGCATCTCTTCAGTCCAGATGGACTCCACCTGAACACAGCAGGTGTCCACGTGCTGTCTGCCAACCTGGTGTGCAGCATGCCAATCTCCCCAAACCAGCACCAGCTGATCTGTCCGCGGTACAGTCACACCCACGTGATTGACTGCCTGCACGTCACACACACACACACACACACACACACCCCGTCAGCCCACAGAAGTACCGGACAGCACCGTGCACACCATTACAACCATCATCTCCCACAGAACACACAAACCAAGGAATGTTTTCAGACCACACACACAGACTATCATTCAACCGCTTCACTACGATGAGCGCACATTCAGCACGAACATTAACGTGGCAGTGCTGAAAGTGCGCTCTCTTTTAAACAAGACCTTTTTAATGAATGATGTGATTTTAGATTATAAGTTAGACTGTCTTCTTTTAACCGAGACATGGCTTGGCACTGACGCATCTGTTGTTCTCACCGAGGCTTCCCCTCCAAATTTTAACTTTTTATTGTCTACTAGAGGGGGTAGAAAAGGAGGTGGAACTGCGTCGATCGTAAATAACGCACTGACTTCTACTGTAGTGTCTTTTAACAGTTTCACATCATTTGAGCACCAGACCTTTGTTTTTAGCAGCCGTCCAATTCTCTGCATAACATATAGACCACCCCATCACTCTAGCTCTTTTATCAGTGAATTTTCAGATCTTTTATCAATCATTCACGCCTCTTACAACAGGATTTAAATAACAGGTGATTTTAATCTACATGTTGATCACACCTCAGATCCAATGTCCAGAGAATTTTTAAATCTTTTAAACTGTCTAGATTTTAAGCAGCACGTCACGCAGCCAACTCACAACAGGGGACACACCCTGGACTTGGTTATAACCCATGGCCTGTCCATTGGTGTGTCCTATGTTGTCGACCTGGCTGTGTCTGACCACTACTGTGTGTTTTTTTAACAGAAGAAGAAGACACGCCATGCAAGTGAAATTATTTCTCCGCATTTATCCTATCCTTTAATGTCGTTCCTCCGCAGCAGACCAGGAGTGGTGGGCTGCCAGCCGACAGTGGCGCCCGGGGACCCAGTTCTCCTTCGTCACCATTGTTCAGGCGGTGATCTTCTTGCATGTTTTTAATGGGGGTACATTTTATGTAGGATACCCCTGGTGAACACTGGGAGAACATGCAAACTCCACACAGAAAGGCCTCTTCCCTTGAGCAGGCACCGAAGGCATGGTGGAGTACACGCCACCTGTAAATGACCTATACTTTTTTTTTTGTTGTTCAAGATAAGCTCAATAATTTAAAATGTGGTGCTTTTATTTGTTGTTTTATACCATTTGTGATTCTATTGCTTAACATGCTTTTATTTTGAAGGGCAATGTTTCAGCCTTTTCGCTTTGCGACATTGTTATTAGACGTGCAAGCGGGAAGAGAGGAGAAGAGGGAGAGAAAGAAAATAGAAAAAGTTTACAGTGATGTTCATGCCACGGAGAAGAAACTGTGAAGGAGTTACTGTGTGAATTTTTCCATAGCACCCAGCTGGAAGGCGCAGAGGTATGCTTGTTGAATGAATGTGTATTTAATTTGAGTTTTATTGCCGTGCCCGATTCAGCGTAGTGTGTTAACGGAATGATCTGATACTAGCAACAAGGCTAATGCCAGCTACCGTTTCGGTCTCAGATGTTAGCTACTGAAGGAATATTTATATGGAATATATGTGAGTTGTGATTGTGTTTTATTTTGCCAGCTCTTACGGTGTGCCTGTGTGTTTCTGGTTCGTGTAATAAACGATTGAACCTGCGTCATGGGCCATCAGTCATTATTTGGAGTCTGAATTCTGGTTGGGATGCTACACCACCAGCGCCCACAGCGGGATTCGAACTGGGACCTAGCCGTGAGGCGACAGTGTTAACACTCGTGCCACCGTTTTAACCACCAGTTTTAACCGGCGCGAGGCCCCGGTGAGAACAGTGAGGAGACGCTAGCTAACTTCTGAAGTGGCTGCAAATTTTATTGAGATTTTACAGGGTACTCCTGCTGAAATTTTACCTGCACCCTGTGATTTTATCGTTGACAATTTTAACAGCAAGCTGAAGTCCACTCTCGACTCAGTAGCTCCACTAAAATAATCACAAGAAAAGCTACACCCCCGTGGAGAAACAATAATGAAATACATAAACTGAAAAGACAATGCAGGAGTACCGAGGAGATGGAGGAAGTCTGAACTAACAGTCCTTCTCGATACTCTGCGGCAACAACTCAAAACCTACAATAACACAGTTAAACAGGCAAGAATTTCTCATTTTTCACAACTTATCATAGACCACAAAAATAACCCGGTTCCTCTTCTCCACACTTTGATATTTTAACTAGCACAAATTTTAATAAAGTTTTTAACATGTGTAACCCCCAGAGCCCTGTGAAATAGGTCATTAATACAAGAAATACTATGTTAAATAAACAGTGATAATATAGTTCCCATTTAAGTCAAAAGAAAAAGTACAATAAATGTGATAGTATGAGTGTTTTATGAACACAATAAGGTTATTGGAAAATAATCTAAACTGGATATAATTACCCACTGAGCCTTAGACGTCTATTAGACGTCTCGTCAAGTTTAGACTGAAATTCACCCGTCTATAATCGGTCTATATTTTAGCCCGAATCTAGACGATAGAATTTAATGCATTAATTATTAAATATTAAATAAAAAAACAACTGTAAGTTGTATAAATGATGGCCAAATGTTGGATTAAAACATTTTTAACAGTCATTGATCAATGTACAGTGTAGTTTAGATTTAGACTCGATTTAGATGTCTAAATCGACCTCATATCGACGTCTCTTTTTAGACCAAATCTAGATGATTGAATTAAATACATTAAATAATGAATATTGACCAAAAAATAACTGAGATTTAGACCAGGTTTAAACTATTAAGTTATTTTTATTTTTAGGCATGAGATTATGCCGGCATGGTGGCACAGCAGGTGGTGCGCGTGCCTCACAGCAAGAAGGTCGCTGGTTAGATCCCCAGGTTGGGCAGAGCTTTTCTGTGCGAAGTCCCATGCTTGCATGGGTTCTCTCCGGGCACTCCAGCTTCCTCCCACAGACCAAAAACATGCTCATTAGGTTAATTGGTTACCCTAAGATTGCCCTAAGGTTGCCCTTAGGTGTGATATTTGTATGTCATATATGTTGCCCTGCGATCAACTGGCGACCGGTCCAGGATGTACCCCACTGTTGACAGCTGGGATAGCCCCCCCCCCCCAGCAGTTTGCAACAATATATTATATAATGCAAACAATTCCTTTGAAATAAAAAAAACAAAAAATTATTTGTGCAGTGTAAAATAAAATGGCAGTTCGCACTAATGGCGATCGGGGACAGTAGCCTAAATCTAAATAAACATAGACGAGATATGTGCTCAAGGGTACGTTATTGAAATGCTGTTTTGTCCTGCAATGTTGTTCATTTAATTGTTATCAATGTGTTTGCAGCAAACCGATTGCAAGCTAGCTTGCAATTAAGTTGGCATTAAATGCTACATGGTGTTAGTTGTTTTCTTTTTTAAATGATTTGGAAGAAAAGTGCTTCTGACACAAACGTTAAGGTTATATGTGTTGCATGAATGTGGGTGCGGGGAGGGGTTAGGGGGTTAGCTTCTTTTCATTTCTTTTATCTTTCTTTTTAATGTAAAGCACTTTGTGTTACGTGAAATGTATGAAAGGTGCTATACAAATGAATAAAGTTTAAGTTTAATGATGATGCATGGTGTACGTAGGCTACATGAACGGCCATTTTCGACGCCGAAATAACATTATTTGTTTAGTGGTGGCCACATACTTTTTCAAACAAGGCAAAGTTTATTGTAATCGGAAAATAGTGAATTTAAAACTTTCAGCTCACCCCAAAGTCTCAAATGGGTGGTGCCCAATGTCCATTGAGTCAAGTCCTTTGAAACCATGTACCTTTTCTTATTGGATAATATCTCTGTGACATCACGTATTACAATAGGCAACCACACTTTCAATTTTTCTTCATTTATTCTATTGCTTTGTTTGCAGAAGTTGTTCGGAAAACGTTCAAAGAGGCTACGGATGACATGATCAGCTCAGCAATGGCCGTACATTTTAAACACGCCCCAGCTCTAAGTGGTGGAGGGGGCTATAAGAGGCCCAGGACACCATTGGTGTAATTATTATTATTATTTTTTTTTTTTGCGTTTTGGTTTAGGTTGATGCATCCCAGGCAGGTAGAGTTTCTGGATATTTTTTAAAAATTTGTAATGTTTTACATACAAATAACTAGATTTTTATTTTATTTTTGTAATTTTGATCAGACTTTGTGCTAGTTTTTCACCACAATGTTTAAAAAAATAACCCAAAGTTTCTTTTATTTTGGTAATATTGTATATTTGAGTTTGTGCTTTTATTTCATTGCAATGTATGTTTAAAAATGTGTTAAATTAAAAATATGTATATTGTTTGCACATTCATATGTTTGTGATGGTTGGATAATGTTTAAAAAATGTATTGATTTAGATTACAGTAGGATAGTTTGGTTAATGTTAACGTCAAGAGATGTATTTATATCCACTGGTAAAATAAGCATGACATTAGTGTTACTGAAACCTATTTAAAGGATCCAAAAAAACACATAATGTAAATAAATTGTCATAACATCCTGGAACTCCATCAAGGTAAGGATCACAGGTTAAATTTGGTCCCTTGTTTTAGAGAACCTGATTTTGACAACTTTAATTTCCTTTAATATAGGTTTGTTGTGAATAATTTAATAGATTCTAATGGCTGGATTTATTAGAATATCCTTATAATAATAAATTTAATAGACGTCTATACGACGTTTAGATTCTGTAATGAGGTTTAAATTTGGTATAAAAGTAAACCTCTGGCAAACATCTAAATTTAGACGTCTATAAATAGACGTTCATTAGCAGTTATTTAAACGTCTAAGATTAGGCTTATACATTTGGTATAAAAATAAGCGCCTGGCAAACGTCTAACTTTAGACGTCTATAAATAGACGTATAGTAGTGGTTATTTAAACGTCTAAGATTAGACAAGGCTTATAGACGTAGTCGTTTTTTTGACGTCTAGTCTAAGCTTAGACGGCTAAAAAACTTTCATTTTTAGACCAGTGGTAGACCGATTTTAGGCCAGACGTCTAAGGACCATTAGACGTCTATTAGACGTCTTTTAGACCGAAAAATGCTCGGTGGGTGATAGCATTCTTATTAACAGAATAGAAGGTGAAATAATGTTGAAAAACCTGTGGTGAATCTGGTCGGACAACCTGACTGTCAGTCAATATTTAAGTTGACCCATTGACATAACCCACGTCTATCAAAGGGTTACGCCCACTCTTTAGGTAGCTGAGAACGCGCTTCAGCACGTCCTTGTGCCAACTGACCCGCAATCGAAGCAGGTGCGCGTTGGAGCAGGAAACATAGTTGGCACAAATAAGTAAAATATGTGTAAATAGGATTCATCGTAGCTGTCTAAAAATCCAAAACTGAGTGTAAAGAAAAATATTTTCTCCTAACCAGATTGATCGACCCATAAAAGACCTGTAGTGGTTACCATCCTGCTACTAATTGCCGAAGGGAAAGTCTGGACGAGTTGACTAAGATGCTAAAATGTCAATTGTAGCTTGCTGTGAAAATAGGAGGCTAACAAACTGTTAAGCATAATGAAATAGTGTGGAAGTGTGTTAAAAGCTGGCAGAGGCCGACGATTGTGACAGTCACGCTAGCATTGGCGCATTAGCATCGGTGCGCTAGCCGCGTCGTGTTAGCTATATTGGGCCTCTGTAGTGGCTAATGATAGCTCTGTCACTTACTAATGTTAAGCTGCTAGTGTGGCAAGTGGGACTGAGGCTTAGCTACCTAATGATGTGACAACGCCACCTGGGGGAATTCCGCCCCCAGGAAATTATTAGACTCAACTCTCTAAACACAAGGATCCACAGATTCAACTAAATGACAGAGACTGATCCACAGTATACAAAAAGTTTAATAAATAATTGTTATGTTTGTCCAAAACAAAGCAAACTCCACACCACACATGAGGTAAAAAAAAAAAAAAAAAAAAAAATCAAGGAAAACACAACACACAAAGGGATGAGTGAAGGGACACCACCACCAGGAGGTCCACCTACCACTGGCTCGCACCCCACCGCTCCTGCCCAGAAAGAGACGCAGTTCATACAAGAGTAAATATACAAAATATGAAACAATATAATAAGGAAAACAAAATCAGAACTGAATTCTTCAGATAAAATAAAATAATGTGAAACCAAACTCTCAGCCAAAGACGGCAAACGAAACACATTAATTCTAGAAACCAGCAAATTATTACAATGAACAGTGCGTGATTTTCACATGAGTAAATATCAGTTACAGTCCGCTTGATCAATAAAACCAGACACTAGGCTCCAGGCACCCCAATGCTACAGGAACGGAACACTCTTGTTCCGGCCACAGGGTCTGAAGCGGTCACAGGAAGTTTGGTATAAATAAAATTCAGTAGGAGACAGAACAGCAACGCGCACCAGAGGCCAGGGGCTGATGACGCTGACACACAGCACATGCACACACTACACTCGGTGCGCAGCTTGGCCCAACATCCTATGAAATGAAATATATAAAAAATATATATTATTTACAATTTGGGGAAAAGTACGGAAATAAACCGCGGTGTCACCGCAGGTATATGTACCACAAAGCGAGCACGGATTCCGCCCAGCTCAGGGTTTTGTGAAGCGCAGGCTTGGAGCGAGCACTGCCACCATATGGCTCAGGATTCAAAGCCGCCGGAGAAAGTCAGCGCTACAGAGCGAGGAAACCAGCAGGTAAAGCAACAATAACGCATAACATGAAACACCAAGAAATAGCACAAGTGCCCACCTCGTGCTACAGAGAGATCAGCACACATGTCACACGCCAAACTGCCGCACACTAGATACCAGGACACCAGGCTATGGAGAAGGTCAAGGAGAGTGATCAGAGCAGCAGCACTCCACCTGAATATAAGAGTGACGGTGCCGGCCCGCAATCAAAGCGCAGCGGGATAATTGAACACAGCCTGCGGACAATTATGCAGGCTGGAAGAGGGGAGAGTGAAACTCTACCTGCCACACTAGCAGCTGTGGTTTGAGTTTAAATAGTGTGTTTATGAAGTTAATTTGTATGTGAGCTAATGTCCTCTTTTTAAAAAGGGGGACCGGAGGGTGTGTTCCAACTATCGGGGGATCACACTCCTCAGCCTCCCTGGGAAAGTCTATTCCAGGGTACTGGAGAGGAGAATCCGGCCGATAGTCGAACCTCGGATTCAGGAGGAACAATGCGGTTTTCGTCCCGGCCGTGGAACACTGGACCAGCTCTATACCCTCCACAGGGTGCTTGAGGGTTCATGGGAGTTTGCCCAACCAGTCCACATGTGTTTTGTGGACTTGGAGAAGGCTTTCGACCGTGTCCCTCGAGTCATTCTGTGGGAGGTGCTCCGGGAGTATGGGGTCAGAGGCTCTCTGTTGAGGGCTGTACAGTCCCTGTACAACCGGAGCAGGAGCTTGGTCCGCATTGCCGGCAGTAAGTCGGACCTGTTCCCGGTGCACGTTGGACTCCGGCAGGGCTGCCCTTTGTCACCGGTTCTGTTCATTATTTTTATGGACAGAATTTCTAGGCGCAGCCAGGGGCCGGAGGGGGTTCAGTTCGGGAGCCGGCAGATTTCGTCTCTGCTTTTTGCGGATGATGTTGTCTTGTTGGCTCCATCGAGCCAGGACCTTCAGCATGCACTGGGGCGGTTCGCAGCCGAGTGTGAAGCAGCTGGGATGGGAATCAGCACCTCCAAGTCCGAGGCCATGGTTCTCGACCGGAAAAAGGTGGCTTGCTCCCTCCAGGTTGGGGGAGAGTTCCTGCCTCAAGTGGAGGAGTTTAAGTATCTCGGGATCCTGTTCACGAGTGAGGGAAGGATGGAGCGTGAGATTGACAGGCGGATCGGTGCAGCGGCAGCAGTAATGCGGTCGTTGTACCGGTCTGTCGTGGTGAAGAAGGAGCTGAGCCGAAAGGCGAAGCTCTCGATTTACCGGTCAATCTACGTTCCTACCCTCACCTATGGTCATGAACTTTGGGTCATGACCGAAAGAACGAGGTCCCGGATACAAGCGGCTGAAATGAGTTTCCTCCGCAGGGTGGCAGGGCGCTCCCTTAGAGATAGGGTGAGGAGCTCTGTCACCCGGGAGGAGCTCAGAGTAGAGCCGCTGCTCCTCCACATCGAGAGGAGTCAGCTGAGGTGGCTCGGGCATCTATACAGGATGCCCCCTGGACGCCTCCCAAGGGAGGTGTTCCAGGCATGTCCCACCGGGAGGAGGCCCCGGGGAAGACCCAGGACACGCTGGCGCGACTATGTCGCGCGGCTGGCCTGGGAACGCCTCGGGATCCCCCCGGAAGAGCTGGGGGAAGTGTCCAGGGAGAGGGAAGTTTGGACGTCCCTGCTCAGGCTGCTCCCCCCGCGACCCGGTCCCGGATGAAGCGGGAGAAGACGGTACGGTACGGTACGGTACGGTGCTAATGTTGCTAATGTTAAGCTGAACTGATGTTTAGCTGAGTTGTTGAGTTAAAAAGATGTTTTATTAGCCATCCTGTGTGAAATAATCCATTATTGGCTCAAGCTTAAGTGAGCTGAGGCTGGATTTTCACACTATGTGTGGGTAATTGTCATAAAAAATTTAATTATTGGCTCTAAATGAAATATGACATTACAAACTGATAAAGTAGGAGTGACAATTTTATTTTGTTGAAGCAACAGATTGCAAGGAATGTTACATGGTATTATAGCATTTGTTACATTAGAAATAACCACAACAATGCTGTAGTGATGTTAAGAAAAAAAAAAACAACAACATTTGAGCAGTGTAGTGACAGTTTTCCTGGCTTTGTGGGTCAAGGCCAGGTTTTCTTCCTCCTCCTCCTTCTTCCTCTTCTTCATTCGGCGAGAGTGTGATTCCCCCAGAAGTTTTGAGTCTTCAGCCCAGCTGGCTTCTGTTGGAAAGAGGTGCAGTTGGTCCTGGAGTGGCGAGCCAATCCACGAGATGAATCGAGAGAGAGAGATGCTTGGATTATTGAGGATCAATAAGGAGTGGTAGGAAGATTGCATTCAGTTGCCCCACACAGCAGGCTACAAAGAAATTCATGGAGTGAGAAGACAATAAAGCACTGCAGCTAAAGGATCAAATGATATCACAGAGTTGAACTGATGAATACTTACCCAGTAACTCATTGAACTGAATATTGGATTCACTGAATTGTTGACACTACAGTATGTGGTAGCCTTGTTTTGAGCAGTTTGAATTGACCTTTCGCAAAAGCCCGCCTCCCTTAGTTACTGTTGCTAGCCCGACAAACTTCTTGACGCCGACGGACTGTCAACACAGTGTCATGGCGGGGAGAAGTATACCGGTGCGTGTCAGTGACTCTTTTTGGAGCAATAACAGCGCAATATCCTCCAGATCGAAGGCAAAAGGGGTTGCAATATGCAGTGGAGGGGTATATCCAAAATATTAAAATAAGGAATGATGGGAACACTACGACTATCGATGCGAAAGCATACCGGTCAATGGGAAAATTGGAGAAACCCCACGACCTCTACCTCAAATGCAACGAGCACAGCTTTGTTGACCAGTCATGCTCTTGCACTGCTGAGTAGGTTCTCTTATGTTAGCCTAGTATTGTTAAAATATATTTATCTGTGTCCACATCCTCCATAAGAGCGTTACCGTTAAGTTAGCTAGCTAGCTAAACTTACAGGTGCCCCAAGGCTAATAAAGCCTGTTAATGTAGATCGGGACACTTGTATGCTTCAGGAGGATGTTGACTGAAATATTTAAATTAATATGATAGTTGCTAACAAGTTACAGTTCTGTTAAAGTTAGATAGCTAGTCAACATCCTTTCAACTATCCTAGGCGTATAACCCGTACCCAGGGTTGGGAGGGTTACTGTAGAAATGTATTCTGATACAGTTACCGATTACCTGTTAAAAAATGTAATCACTAACTTAATCCAATTACAACAATATTAAAGTAATGTAACTTGATTGCTATCCATTACTTTTGAATTACTTTAGTACCAAATATGGTGAAATTGTAGCCCAATATGATGTTTTATGATGGATTTAGATATATTAATTATTTGTTCAGCTATTTCTTCCCCTTTTGTGCAAATGTACATTTAGATTAAAAGAAGTAATTATGCACATTTAAATGTACTTTGTTACGTGACATCGTGTTATTCACACTTCACTCTTAAATCAGTTTACCATATTGTGGGCCTCATGCACACCCTGGACCTGTGCTGTGCCAGAAGTGAAGACATCTCCTCCACAAGCCAGCCCCAGCAGTGGCACAAAGCCAGGGGTAAAAAAATAACTGGACAACCTGTGAGCAGTGTGGTGGTAGCCAAGGCCAAAGTTAACCGCAAGCAGAAACCCATCATGTCCAGTTATGTCCACAAGAAGTAAGTCTTTCACTCTTCATGTACTCTACAACAACACCATCCGTCACACTGTTCTGAATATAATCCTGTGTACTTTGTAACATGACAGACAATAATACTCACCTCTGAATGTATTTGTTATAGGAAAGAGTTAGGGACAGGAGTGTATGGTCTACTGAGGGAGATGTCAGATGCACCCATAAGCTACATTACTGATGAAACTGCACCTGAGGTAGAAGTTGAAGGCAGGAAGTATGCAGTGGGGTGCGGTCTAAGCCACCAGGTGAGATGAACTACAGAAGATTCAAGCAAGCCAGTCAGAATCAAGTAGCACTACTTGCCATTGTAGATAAGATTTTTCCCCACAGATTTATTAAAGTTTAATTAAAATTGGACATTTACAAATTCTAAATGGTGCTTACAATGTAAAAAACGAAAAAATAAAAGAATCATCATTGGGTTGACATATTATATAGGCCTACACATAAAAACATGAAACAGGGATTGAGCCACATAGTATCCAGAAATCTTTATTTCTATAGCACCCTCCACAGCTCCGGCTTACAAAATGCTCCACAGTGGTAAATAAAATAAACAGGTTAAAACATTCATTCATTCATTCATTCATCTTCTATACCCCTTATATCCCTTTTGGGGTTGGGGGGGGCTGGAGCCTATCCCAGCTGTCAACGGGCGAGAGGCGGGATACACCCTGAGCCGGTCGCCAGCCGACTGCAGGGCAACACACACACAAGCATTCACTCTCACATTCACACCTAGGGGCAATTTAGAGTCACCAATTAACCTGATGAGCATGTTTTTGGTCTGTGGGAGGAAGCCGGAGTGCCCGGAGAGAACCCACGCATGCACGGGAAGAACATGCAAACTTCACACAGAAAGGCCCCCGCCTGACCCGGGGATCGAACCAGGAACCTTCTTGCTGTGAGGCACGCGCACTACCTGCTGCACCACCGTGCCGCCACAGGTTAAAACAGTAGTAATGTAATGTAGTAATACTTGATATTTGTTGTCATGTGATGCTACAACTGTCCCACACTGTCCTTTACTTAAGTATGTGTGGTTGGAAGTTTGAAAGCAGGCTCACCACATACCAGATGTGATTTATGATCCCTAACCTTGTATTAGGAATTTTGTCTGACACTATCTTGAACTTTTTATTTTAGCAATGGCCTTCTCTATGTGCACCCTGTGCTTTGCAATGCGCTTTGTTACCAGCACATCTCCGGCTGACATTTGCCTCTTAGACCTTGAAAACGGTGGCAGGTTTAACTAAAGCCCGACTGCTCGCATCTCTTCCTCGATCAAAAAGTCCTTATCAGCCATTATGCCATCCCCTCTTTGCAAACAGCCGCTGTCTATAAGTTTCTCCAGTAGTGGGATGATACCACACTGTCTGACAATCTCTTTGTCGGACATGGATCCTGTGAAGAGGGCAGATGAAAAAATGACAGCACCACGGGGGTCACAGGCAACTAGCAATTTTAGGGTGTTTGTGTTTTTGTAGTCTGAAAAGCTCTGGCTTTGCAACACCAGTGACGTTGGCCTTTGTATTTTCAGCTCTGTGCAATCTAATATTGCAAATGTGGATGGGTAATCTGCTTTGTAGGTTTCTGGCATGTTTTGTGCAATGACATCTCTGTGAGGCCAAATTGGTAATTCACCTAATACATCAAACATATAATGAATCCAGGAATTGAAAATATTACTTGCTGTTTGCGTGTTTATATTAAATCTAAAGGCAAGGTTCTTTAGGTCTTCGTTATTGCGGAGTTTCATTTAAACAAACAGCAACTGGCTACGGAGGGGCATCTCAGCAACTTGCCAATCATTGCGATTGTAGTTTAGGGGCACATTTATTTGAGTGGTGTGTGGATTATTTGGGATGCCAAATATTGTGCACAGTTGGTTGAATCGTTCATATGTAAACCCAGTACTGTATTCCAACATTTTAGGGATTTCACTGCTTTCAAGGAGTTCTGGTGTTAGAGTTTTCTTTTTAAGTGTGCTACTTTGTGCTTTCAGACTTTCTATTTCAGTTTCTTTTAAAGACAATTTCAATTTCATGTTGTCATTTTCTTCTTGTAATGTCTTCTCCTTTTCAGTGCTCTGCTCCTCCTCAGGCTCCCTTTCCAGCTGGCATCCAGGAAGTGGGGGTTGCTTAGGACTCTCTGTAAAGAAATAATGTTTGCATGTTAATGATAATCATTTATCTTTGTCACCTTTTTACAGCTGCCACTTGTTGGCCAAATTGGAGAGCCTTCTGTAGACTCTGGTGTGAGGGACTTTTCTATCACAGGCCTTCTGTATAGATAGGTGCCCAAATGTCTCAGGGTTGGACAACACAGAGGCCTCAGACAGAGGCAAATTAACATAATATTTAGAGGCCATTCTCGTAGACAGCAGATAGGAATTCTCTCCCCTTGTTCTTACTACAGAGGTAGCCAAGGTCTCATAGATAAACTGTAGAGACTGATACCGGACCAATTCAAAGAGGAATGCTCGAGGTGACATTTTAAAGGAATTAGGTCAAAAGTGTCCTCAGTTAGAGGGCTGGAAGTCAGGGCATACGCAGGTATGGTATGAGCTATTGTTTGGTTTTGAATATCCAATAGAGTACCAGAAAATATAGAAGGTGAGTACAGAATATCCATAATAGAGAATAGTTCAAGGAGTAGAAAGGAAAACATGTGACATTGTGGGTATTAATACACCCCATTAGAAGGGACATCTTCAGAATTTGGTGTGTCACTACCTTGGTTCACTTGTGGACATTGTGTTGCTCATCAACTTCTCCTTGATGCATCAAGCCTGCAATAAATACCTCTGCATAACACATCTGAAGTCTCCTGGTGAACTCCCTCCTCCAGCTCACAAGAATTTCCACCACACCTGGAGCAGCTCCTGTCAGCCAACCAGATGACCTGCCCAACTTTCCTCTGCCATCCCAACCCACCAGCTTCTGCACAGTTCTGAATGAAAGTGCCAAGCGTCGTTACACAGAACTGAACATTTCTTTGCCTGATTCTGTAGCTCTGGAATGGCAAACCAGAGGACAGAGCACAAACAACTTGTGGTTCCATGCAAGGTCTGCCCGAATCACATCAACCTCTTTTAAAAGAATCTGCTCTAGGAGAGCTGACCATGAAAAACATGCTACAAGCTTAAAGAGTGCAGCATCAGTACAAACTAAGGCCATGAAAAGAGGTGTAGAACAAGAGCCCATAGCAGCAACACAGTACACCGAGCTCACAGATAATCTAGTGTATCCGTGTGGTTTTGTTGTTAATCCTTATGCCTCACACCTTGGTACGTCACCTGACCATAGGGTGCTAGAGAGAGGAGAGAGTGAAAGCCCAAGCTATGGGCTTTTAGAAATTAAGTGCCCTTCCAAGAACAGCTTCACAGAGT
>JBBMOE010000256.1:0-23214 GCA_037975065.1 Chaetodon trifasciatus
TCATCATCATCATCATCATCATCATCATCATCATCATCATCATCATCATCATCATCATCATCATCATCATCATCATCATCATGCTCTGTCAGTTAACTGAGACTTTTTTGACTTTTCACGGTTTAATTGGCTCATTCTGTCAAATTAAAGCTACATTTCAGTGGAACCGCTCTCTCGCTGTGTCACATGACTCAGGATCTTGATGCAGGTCGCCGTCCAGGTGAGCATCACTGATCAACAGCTCACAGTTGCTTTGCTTCTGTTGCAGAGCGCCGTTGGCAGCCGTGCTGTCTGTGACTTCTGACTTCACGTCACGCCTGCTCCTCTTTTTGTCAGCTGAGGACCTGAAGCTGCACTTCTGCAGGTCGGTAGTTTAGCGTCAGTTGAGGTGAAAAAAGGGGATAAATGGCTTCATTGTGTTCTGTTTTGTGTTTGAACTTCCTGTGATGCTCGACTGTTCTCTCACTGCCCTGCAGAGCGCAGTGATGACAGAAATCCTCTGGATCACATCCAGTAATCCACGCCTGCCTCACATTTTGTCCCTTTGTCCCTTAATGCTCTCATCCTTATTACGCTAATCCACTTTAAGTTTCTTTTAGCAGCCAAATTCAACAAACCGACAAAGCCGATATCAGCAGACTCGCTCCTGCGCTTTGTTCCTACTGTATGTTTGATCTCTGGGAGTTTATTACGAGTAATTAAGTTTGTGGTGAAAAGCACGACCAAAAAGCTCTTTTGTTCCAAACAAGTGAGGCAGGAGATAATCACACAAGCATGACAGGACCTCCCACGAGGCCGTGTTGCTTTATAATAAACCCAAAATTCATTGTCCTTTCATCCCCGGCACACTTCTCATTCTTAACATCTGATCAGCCCCGACAGTATGTGACGAAATCCCTCCATTTTATTTCATTTGTTTTCGGAGCAGCTGCAGTGGACAGAAAAAAAAATCATCTCATGGTTTTTTAGCGAGACGCAGACGAGATAATCGATCAGATCTGTGACGGTGTGTCGTGACACTCCACCCAGAGAGCAGCAGGCAGATATTATTTACTGACCTCACATGAACTCAACAACAACGTTACGTGTGTGTGTGGTTTCTAAATTGTTCCTGTGTGTCTGGGCCCAGTACAAACCTGTGGGTTTTTAATCCGTGCTGAAGGGAACCCGCTGCCTCTCCAGCACTGTTAGCTCCTGCCGGCTAACGTCGGCCTCCTGCTGCTGCTCGCCGTCTGACATCGAGTGCTGTGGGTTTCTGGCAGGCAGCTGTTTCTAGAAAAGTCTCCAAAGTAAAACGAGAGACAAAACAAGCTGTGATGTTTCGTGATGTTCAGTTTTATTCCAACAACTTGGACAGAAGGTAAAACAAGCTGAGCGACTTCCATCAGTGGTTCTGTAACTCTGGCAGCGCTCGGAAGGGTGCGTTTGATTTGTTGCTCATTTTTCCAAACAGTTTTGTGGCTGATTGAAACATTACCAACATACTTGTGATTGGTTTTTAAATTTTGATTAAAAATGGGGGAAAGGCGTTAAAAGATTGAATGAGTGTCTTCAGGGATGCATGAAGGTGAGGCGGGAGGAGGACGATACGAAGCGATGAAGGTTGTGGTCGTTGCACATCTGCCTTCACGCCTGCTCAGATACACTTCACGCAGCGATTGGTCACCTGTGTGGAGGTGTGGATTCAGGCTTCTCTCTCAGGCTCTCTATTTTCATTCTGTACGTCACTATTTGAGCCACTTCTTACAGGTACAGAGCAGCACTGTGGTCGGCTGTGAGGGAAGACGTTTCTGTGCCCATCGAACATTTATCGCACCTCGTCCCTCTCTGACGGCCTTTCAGAACAACTCGTCACGGTTTTGGTCATTAGTTTTGTCATTTCCTGCTTTATATTGAAAGTTGTTCTCATTTGTTATCTTTTGCTTTACTTCCTGTGTTTTCCCGCCCTTGTAACTGCTGATTTGTGTCACCTGTCCCTCATTTGTGTCACCTGTCCCTCATTTGTGTCACCTGTCCCTCATTACTCTTCCCTCTCAGTGTGTTAAGTCTGTGTTCTGCTGAGACAGTTCACTGTTCTACATTGTGTTCAGGAGTTCCATCATTTCCAGCTTTTGGACAATCACTTTTCTTTCCGTGGACCTCGCTTCTTTTTGGACTTCTGCATTTCTGCTTTTGGACTTCTTTGGATTTGCCGTTTTCCTGCCTCACCGTACCCGTAAGCCTTTTGTTATCACCTTTTCTGTCATGAAGTCGTTTGAATTGAACCAGCTCTGACTGTGTTTGGGTCCAACGCCTCGCTTCATTGTTCTCCCCGTATGTACGAGTGTGACACCGCTATGAACACGTTGGTGTTCAGATGAACAACAGAACATTTTATGTTTGGGTGCCGCCTTGTGCGAAGTCAGTGATCGTGGTGACGTGATGTTTGCAGTGTTGCAGTCCTCACATGAGAGATCCACAGTTTTAGATTATGTGGTGTGAGTCTTGGAAAAACTGATCATTCGTGCCCTTTAAACATCTGGCTAGAATGTGTCTCAGTGGTTTGAACAAAACTCCTCAGTTGCCCAAAACTCTTCCTCGGTTCCAGCTTTAATTACTGTAAGAGTATCTGCGAAGTCCCTGAACACATCGCAGCTCGTCCCTCGTCCTGCCGTAAGGACGCCTTCACCGTCCTTCATACCTCACGTGTCTGATATTCAGAGAGGAACCGGACGGCATGTGTCTCTCTTCCTGTGCTCTCTCTCCCTTCCTCTCCTCCTCCTCTTCCTCATCATTAGTAAGACAAACATGTGTGAGAGAGGAGGAAGGAGACGGGTGGAAACACAAGGCCATGTGGTCTCCGGGCTCCTAATCTCTATCATGTGGGAGAAACTTCAAACTGGGAGATTCACGTGCCCAAAACACCGACGCCGCCACGTTTTCCCTCCATCCTTCCATCCCTCCTGATGAATGAGAGCCATATGAAAGGGCCCATTCTCATCCACAGGAACACACCTTCATTCTTCATTCAAACCCTGAACCTCCTCCACCCGGGTGCAGAAAGACTTCAGTGACTTTAAGCCTTCTGTACTGTGAAGGGAGCTTTGCTTCACGTTGTCGGAAACTAAGCAGAAAGGCAGATTATTTCAGACTCTGTGATATAATTCCTCTTCCTGTTCCTGGTCTGCAGAGTGTGCTGCTGATGGACACAATAAAATCTGTGTATTTTACAGGTCGTTACTCTTTGATTCAGTGTGTTAGGAGTTATGATTTATTACCCTTCAGACATGCTAAAAGACATGTCAGGTTCACCGTAGCAGCTGTTCAGTTGTTCAGAAAACACGTCTCTCTTCCTGTTCACGGTTTCTCGTTGTCTTTGTAGCTTCAGCCTTTAATAACTCACGGTGTTGAGGGTCATCATTGCATGCTGTCGCATGCTCACATGCCAATATGGAGTCACTAATTCCACACATAAAACAAAAGAAAATAAAGTTTGAGCAAAAAAATACGCTTCAAGTCACGGCCAGATGAGGAGCAGGCAGTAAAACACGAGCCTGCGGGCGGCCTTAGTTAGACTAGAAGCACATCTTTTCTGTCAGACGTGCTGTGTAGCACGAGCTAAATGCTAACGCTAGCATGTTAGCATGCTAACATTTGTAGCAATTAGTTTTGCTGGTACTTGTTTATAAACCAAAGTACTGGATGAATTAAAATTTTGGCTAAACAAAATGATGTTTTTCTGCCAAAGCCACCAAATAAAAGTGGCTGATGGGAGTTTTCTGTTGCTGTTGTTGAAACAATAAGCGGAAATCATCCTCTGAGTCTTTGAGGCTGAGGTCGAGAGATGAGCAGCATTAGGTTTAGTATCAAGGTTAAGAATAAGCTTGGGGTGAAGGTTTGATGTAAGAGACTAATTTTAGGATTTTAAGGAAATCTGGATAAGAAAGAAGTTTTGAACCCTCACAGAGAAAACACAC
This sequence comes from Chaetodon trifasciatus, assembly GCA_037975065.1. Taxonomy (NCBI): domain Eukaryota; kingdom Metazoa; phylum Chordata; class Actinopteri; order Chaetodontiformes; family Chaetodontidae; genus Chaetodon; species Chaetodon trifasciatus. The sequence goes on from JBBMOE010000256.1 coordinate 3,957, forward strand.
ATGAAGGTGTGTGTGTGTGTGTGTGTGTGTGTGTGTGTGTACAGGAGCAGCATTATTCAGGGGCCCTCGGCCTTCTCCCCGCAGGACAACATTCAGCTCTCATATCCTCCACAGTGTGGTCGAGGGGCCCCTGCCTCTCTGGGTCCTCTTTGTGTGTTACAGTGGGATAAAGGAGCCTACTGTCCAGCCCTGCTCTGCTTCACCACAGTCCTCCTCCAGTATATCATCACCTCAGCATCACTCTGATGGACAGGCAGCGGGGTGAAGAAAGAGAGAAAACATGGGGAAAATGCAGGGAGGCAAAAAGGAGAGGGCAGAGGGAGGAGAAGGAAAGGAGGGATGAAAAGAGCATCCACAAGAGATGATTAGGAAAGATTTGGATAGAAGTAAAGGCTGATAAAGACGATACAGATACTGGATGAAAGAGAAAAGGAGTGGAAAACAGGACAGCCTGAAAATGAGATCTTCTGCAGACAAAGACTTGAAGACAGAAGAAAAGGACTCAGGATCAAGGTTACACCTAAGACAAAGACCACAGAGGCGTATTGAGCAGATGAAAGACGGCTGGAGACAACAGATGACACTGTTAGTCCAGCAGTGGACAATAAGACGCTGTCGGCTCGTCCAGAAGAAGCTCATCGGCAGACACGATCTTGTGTTGCTCACAGCTGTTCAGCGGCTGGTGGGGACAGACGCCGTCAGTGAGGAATCTCCCTGTCAGAGCAGATGGAGAAATATGAGCAGAATGCTAATTGTCAGAAGCTAACGGAGCATGGGAAATATGGGAGGAATGCTAATGATGGTTAATAGAGATTATACCCAGGTGGTAGTGGTAGTCATGACCTGGAACAAAGCAGGATTCTGGGAAGAGGAAGGCTGTGAACACACCGTGTGGACAAACTGTTCAAACTGTCTGTGATTGGCTGATTCACTAAATCCTGCAGAAAGCTGTTCCCTATTTTGGTATTGAGTGATTTCAGTCTGATTATGTATTTTAAGATTATTCTTAACATGCAGCACCACTTTGTCTGTTGGGAAATCACTTGTCTGTGATAATTTGGGATTAAAGCAGCAATAAGTGATGTTTTTGGTCACTTTCAGGCATTAAAACCTCTAAATACAACACTGACATCATCACATTTTATAGTTTTTGTGCAAACCTGTTGGCACCTCTTCTCATTGGCACTTAAATCGAGTTGATCTTCACCCTTGACTTCATCTATTTATTCCTCTGTCTGTTTCAGACTATTCAGTCTCCTTTTAGCTCAGTGTTTGGTCTCCACCAACTCCTGAGACTCATATTTGGCTCTTCAGCTGCTAAATGCTCCTCAGTGTTCACCTGCTAGTTACTAACTGTGTTTGTCTGTTTGAAGCAGACAGAAACAGCTAACCAACTGGAAACACTGGTTAGAGCCTTGAAACCAGCACAAACAGCTGAAAGACGCTAAAATGCTCCATAGAGTTGAGAACCGTTGCTGCTAACAGTAACCTCTTTGATATCCTTTCATCCATCGCTAATGACGGACCATTGATTGTCTTTAAAGCACAAACTCAGTGCTCCAGTGTTCTCATGAAACCAGTTCACTGCTCATGGCTGCATGGAAAGCACATGCACACACACAGCTAACGGGCTAATGTTAGCCACCGTTCATCACTGAGCGTCTGTGACGGTGCAGCAGCTGTTTTTGGCTCAAGATGCAACAACTTCATCAGCTTCACAGCAAGATTCTCATTTCAGTAACCAGACCATTTAAAGAGATTCATGAGAGCAGTGGGTGAATGATTTTTGATATATTTCTCTGGAGATGTAGCAACAGTAACCAGGGGGGCATGTGTTCACGTCTCCCATGAACTGGATCTGTCTTCCAGACAGTTTCTGCCCATCTGGGTCAGCCTGTACATCCGACATGCAAACAAGCCTTCAGTCCAGTCCTGACAAGAACAAATACAGATGTACATTCCTCCTGTTCACTCCCACATGGGGAAATCCGTGTGTGTGTGTGTGTGTGTGTGTGTGTGTGTGTGTGTGTGTGTGTGTTTACAGTGTGTCTGCGTGTGCTTCATCAGAGGAAGTTACCCCACATACCCAGAAAGTCCAGGGTCATATGTGGAGCAGGATCATGAGCAGAAAGAATTTACGAGCCTCTGCAGACATGAAACGCCTCCTATCGCGGCGTGAAAAGTGTTTTACGAGCCGACAGCGAATATCATCCATCATCATCAAATAGTCAGACAAGTCTGAAACAGCCTACCTTCTGAAAATCACCTGGATGTGGAAATGCCGCCGCGGTGTGTTATCTAAGCGCGCAGCGTGGTCGACAGGTCGGCGGATGATGAGATGTGTTGCTGCTGGTTGTGTAATGCTTTATTTTTTAGGTCAGCTGTGGATGTTTGGACAGAAAGCTGCGGCAGCTGCAGATCACAAAGAGCACTCGATGGATCCGTGGAGGTGAAATAATCCATGATGGCTGACGGCTCGTGTTTTTACTGCACTCTTGATGAAAACTTCCCCTTCGCTTTCCCTCTCCTCGCTGTCGTCTGGCAAACAGATGTTTCAGAGGAACAGATTTTTATTGCATTAATATGAACGTTAAGTGCTACTTGACACCAGTTGGTTGCATTTTCCACTTTGGTGGATTGAAGTGAAGGTTTCAACAAGAGAGGGCAATTTGAGGTGTGAACGCTGGATGTTGAAAAGCTGCTGGACTCAGTTTGTATGAAGAAGCAGAAAAGGATCTGATTAGCTCATCTCAATCTGCTGTTAATCTGCAATTAATGGTGGCCATGGTGATGGTAACTGATTCAACAGAGATTAAGTTTGTTCCTCAAAGAGTGAAAAGCTCTGAGATGAGACTCTGCTGTAAAATATGTGTTCAGAGTCCAAAGTGTGGGTCAAAAAAGGTCATTTTTCTTCGTCTTTCTGGGATTTCTGGACTCAGTTAATGTTAAAGTCGCTGGATGGCTCTCTGTGGCTTTGAGGCTCGCACTGTAATCTGTGTAAGTCAGTTTGCTTCCAGAGTTAGACCGTGTTTTTCTTACGTTTTAATTAAAAAATATGTGTGAGGAATGAAAACTACAGAGTTTAACAGCTTCATCACACTCTGCATGTGATGTCACTGAACATCTCATCTGTTCTTTTGAGTTACTGAACAATTCGTGGAAAACGCTGAGTATAACCTGATAAAATCTAAAAGTAACAGCGACGATGTCTGAGTGGTGTTGAGTATTTAGATGTTTGAATGAGGTTTCAGCACTGACGAGTGTGGAACAAGTCAAAAAGAGAGCAGCAGAGTGAACAGGAGGGACACACCGTGAGTGTTGACCTGCATTCACTCCAGTTAGACAATGAGTCTCACTCCAGATCAAATTCAGTTTACAAAGAGCATAAAGTTTTGTTTAATGGCCCCACATTTAGTGCAAAGTCACTGTTTTCTGGTTCACTTCTGCAAGAAAAGACTTGAAATCATTTGACACTTTAGTGTGTGTGCCACTCTAATCCAGAGAGAAAAGGCAGTGAACACATGAAACCAGATGTGACGGTATTCATGATATCATCCTGCTGGTGTAAAACCCGTCTGATGCGCCGACCGCTGACAGAGGAAGCACACACGCAGCTCTGTGTGTGTTCAGCAGCTCTGTGTGTGTTCAGCACTCTGTGTGTGTAACGTGTGTGTTTTAATGACTGTTGACCTGCAGTGGAGCTTTACTGACCTTCACATCCTCCTGCCAACCTGTGAACTGAATGCCACAGGACCCCTGGGAGCACACACTCACACACACACACACACACACAGTTGTTTTTCCATCACTTCAGAGGACATTACATTGACTTACATTCATGTTCTGCCTAACTCTAACCTTTACACACAGGCTTTCTGTCGATTCAACATGATTCAACTGTATTTACTGACTGAGTCGGACTCCCTGTGACAAACAGAGGGGTGGGGGTGGGGTGGGGGGGCTCAGCAAACAGAGAAAACATACTGTCAGGATCAAATGTACAGTGAGACCCGTGTTAGGACATAAATCTGTTTACACAGCGCGGACTTGCCTTCATTACAGGGACAAAAAGCAAGTCTCCATCATGTAAATCATTAGATTCTAGGGTTAGGGTGAGGGTAAGAGTTAGGGTTGGTCAAGTCGTGTTCATGGTGAGGTTAAGTCTCCAGGAAATGAATGGAAGTCAATGTAATGTCCCCAAAAATAATGGAAACGTGACTGTGTTGGTGGGCGTGTCACTAACCGTCTTGGGCTTTGTTCCTGTGGGTAAATACTTCCTGCCAGGAAACAGGTTTGCTTTCAGAGCCAGAACACCACACACACACACACACACACACACACACACACACATGCCAGGGTCTCGGTGCGACACTGTTTCCCCTCTTTTCTCAGACCAGCACAAAGCTGCTGGGCTTAAATGTGTGTTTTAAATGTTCATTTCAAATGGAGATATTTCACTTTTCCTTCCTTTGCATATAAAGTGAAGCATCATTTCAGAATGTAGAATATATTTACTTCTAGTGACCTCACTGAAACACCATCATGTACCAAATAATAACACACTGTGAATGAATTTATTGTGATCGGCTGGCTTTAAAGACTCAGCATTAATGCAGCAATGCTAATGTCCGCTAAATGCTAAAAGTGGAGAAGAGTCGTAAAGACAGTAACCTTTGCTAACATTAGCCACCATCAGCTACCTTACGGCTGTAGCAGCGACACCTCTGAGTGTTTTGAACTGAGCGACAGACTAATGAACTTTGAACTCCTGCGTGCTTTAAATCATGAAACGTTCTGGCCTGTTGTAGCTCAGCGTCCTCGCCTCGCTCACAGCACACTTGTCTTCTGATTCATAGTTTTTATCTCTCAGTGTCTCACTTGAATCCAGATTGAAGTGCTCAGCAGAAAGCTGGGTTTGCTCTCAGTGGGCTGATGGGGGAGCAGACTTGACTGAGGAGGAGGAGGAGGAGGAGGAGGAGGGGGTGGAGGAGGCTGACTAGTGCTGGACATTCGGGGAGGAGTCAAAGGCAGGGTGGGCTTGGCTGAGGAGGAGAGGATGAGGTGGGAGGGTTGAGGCCAGCAGAGGAGTGAGAGAGGCCTGCCAGGAGGTGCCTGTGTGGAGGGTACGACCTCAGACCAGTTTACGACTGTGGAGGCGGCCGAGCCCGACTGTGTGCTGCTGCTTCTGATTAACGTGCTTTGTCAATAATGTAAGATCGATGTATTGATTTTCTATTACTGGCATTTAAATAATACTGAGGACCTTCTTGTATCATGGGAGTTCCTGACTGCGTTCAGGTTTAGTCAACAGAAGCACTTTGGTCAAGATGAGGGAAAAGTCTTGATTTCACTTAAAAGTTAATGAAAAATCTTAAGTATCAAGTCACTGCTGAGTTTCTCTGCATTAAAACAGACGCTGATCTGTCCTGAACACGAACAACGTGAACTTTATGTTATTTGTCTTAACGTGTAGCCGACATGAGCAGCTTCAGTCCAAAGACGGTCTCCTCCTCCCACATCATGGCTCACTCAGCGACTCCTCACGTTTGTTGTAAAAGATGAGTTTGACATCACGCGAAGGCCTCTCCGCTGCAGATTACGCCGAGGATTAAATGTCCGAGGTTGCTGAAGTACTGAGTAAATACGACTGAGTGTGAGTCATTAAAATCTGACTATTGAAAGAGTTCTTTCACGTTCGGTCCTGGCTCTGCTGGAGAGTCTGAGGTGGTCTGTGGTGTGTCAGGGTCCAGCAAAACCAGCCCGTATTTGTATTTGGCTTCAAATATTTAAAGTAGCTGAGGGCAGGTTTGATTTATTAAACAGCATTAAAACATAAAAGCACGGAGAGGTAGTTACAAGAGAGATGAGAGAAACCGACCACATCTTAATACTGACAAAACAAAACTAATGTATCAATACATTTAATCAACTGAATCTGCATCTATACCATATGTGCATGAAATGAGCATTTTTCAGCTATAAGAAACATTAAATAAGAGTTTCAGAATGATTATTCTCCAAAGGATTTCTGTTTGTGCTGCAGACATAAAGTTACTACACACTTAACTGAGAGATTCACTGATATCTTCACCGTGAACGAGTCTGTGTTCACCAGCGGCTCTGCAGCTCAGAAATGCTTCATCTTTCCGCTCCGCTCTGCCAGAAAAGGTGTGAACTGTTGTGATTTGACTTGATTTTATGATGTGGATCACCTGCTCCATCAACCTCCACTGCTCACATGAGCTTTCCTCCAAAGAACAGAAAGAAACCGAGTTTGAGTTTATGTGTCTGAGATCAGGAGCGATGCAGTGTGGTGAACCCTGACCCTGAATCCAACTCTGTCCTTTCCCACGACACACACACACACACACACACACACACACGCTGGCTGTCTGTCTGGAGGGGATTTAGCTCACATGACCGCCCTGATGCGGCTCTATCTGACCGGACTAAAGGGCCAAGTAAATTTCTGTGACCGAGCTAAAGGGCCAACAGATTGGCCGTCTCATCGTGTGAGCGTGTGTGTGTGTGCGTGAGTGTGAAAGTGTGTGAGATGATCAGCTGCTGCTCTTCTTCACTGATGTTTTGCTCTGTAACACGACGAGCTGCTCGTTGGATTCCTGCAGAATCAAACAGGCTCTTGTGTTTGTTTCTTGGAGCTGATCGTTTCAGCACTGATTCATCCGACTGGCTTTGAGTCAAATGATTTTACATTTTAAGATCATTTTGTGCTTTTGCAACAAGATGTAAGTCTGTCTGAGGTGAAGATGTTAAATCAAACATGATTGGCCAGCTTTTCCACCTCAAATAGAAGTGTTTGGTGAAAGGTTTTGGAGATGTTGGACAGTTGCTTGTGAAAAAGTAATGTGGTGAAACCTGCTGACGGTGAGGTCTGTGGACGGACCTCAGAAGAGCAGCACGAGCAGAGTTCAGCTGGGGTGGAAGCAGAAATCTCAGCAAACCTCAGCAGATAAAACCTCCATCAACTGTCTGGTTTGTGCAAAACCAAATCAAATCCAAAAACAAGACCGATTTCTGACAAAAATGAGCGTTCAGGCGAGCAAATCTGCAGCCTGCTGTGATGTTATTTCTATATCACATCATCTCATTACACAATAATGTATGGTCCAGTTGTGCTTGTTCCTGTGATGATCTAACCGCCTCCCGCTGTGATTGGACCAGCGAGGCCTTTCCACAGCAGCAGTCAAAGGGTTGAGGAAATATTTCTGATCACGCAACAGTGAACCCTCCAACAGCGAATGCCTCAATTAAAAAACGAGTTCAAAGACAGCATGAGAGGTGGTTTAGGATGGCAGTATAGGCAGGACAGGTAGCATATATAATCCTGGATAATTCAAAGGCTGCAGGTTCACCTCCTGGAGCTTTGGTCTGAATCTCTTTGTCATGTTGTTTCTAACTAAGAGAGTCAGCAAAAACCTGAAAAGCCTCAATTGTGTCGAGTCTACAGTGAGTCTGTAAAGTTTACGTTCATGTTCCCTTTTCATACAAACAAGAAGCCAGATGTTAAAAGCGTGTATGGGCAGAAATGAGAATCAGAACGAGTGACTGACTCAACAACAAAAAGAATAAATATGAAAAATAAACTGACCAACAATTGTACAAATAATTACAATCCAACCTAAATGAAGATCAGATACGGTGTGAATTATTTTCTTGTTTATGTTGACTTGGTTACTTTAGTGTGTGAAGTTTTGAGACTCTTAAAAAAAATGTCCTAAGTTCGCATCCTGTGTGCTACCTTCAGGTGCTGCTGGGAAACTCAGGCATCCAGCTTTTGTTGTTGTTTTTTTTCCCTGAAATTGTGCAGTTGTTGACAATCATCTGAGCAGACAACATGCAAGTCGACCTGTTTTCTGACTAGTGAGATAATGATGGTGTGACTCGTTCAACACGATGCTGCTTCTCTGGAAACCTGGACAACAATGACTTGAGGTACGTTCGGCAACCTGAACTTGAACACTTTCAGCTCTACAGTCTTTAGATGAGCGCAGGTTACACCTGCAGGGAGACGCTCTGTCGATGCATTAATGTTTGTAGTGTTTCACAGAAGTTAAAGCAGGATATGAGGCTGGACTGAAGAACACGTACTGCATATGTAGGTACACACGTATAGACGGGGTCTGTGTTGACAGATCAATTCAAAGCATAGTAAGAGCAACAGGAGTGACACCTTCACCTGTGCTGGCTCTGAGATCTTAAAGGAAATGAAAACCAAGCGCTCGTGGAGACAGATGGCATTTCAGCTGATGAGAGCACAGTGACAGAAGTTCTCTGACAGACTGCCAGAACAGCTTCACCTGCGCTGCGCTGCCTTTAAACTAAATGACTGAAAGGTCAGAATGACAAAGAATGCTAAACTGTCGGCATGAATGTTCGTGTGTGTAACTCACTGAAGCTCAACAGCAGCACAAACTGCAGCCTCCAAACCGATGGCCGCCTTCAATCAGCACCTTTCAAACAGTCTAGAGGGATTTTTTTGCAGAGCTGTTGTATTAAACTGAACTTAAAACATTTTTTCTGTTTCTTTTTTTAATCAGCATTAATGGCCGTCACTACAGAGACTTTCGACCAATCAGCCAGCGCTTTGGTGCACCTCCTCAGCTCTGATGGTGAGTGAAAAGGTCAAATTCATCTGGTGAGACACCGAAAAGTCTTTTGTAGGAATGAGGGAAAAACAGAGAGCTGTATGAGAAAGGTGTTGAGGCCGGATGAAGGCAATGACTGATGGAGCAGAGAGTGAAGTGAGTGTGGACGGAGCGGGGGTCAAACTGGACCTTCTCATTTTAAGCTGGAATCCTTCAAAGCTGCACCAGTCAGTATATTTGTATGTGAAAATCCACAATCAGCCGACTCAGCGCTTCTCTTCAGGCAGCTCATTGTTCTGGCTTTACAGTCCTCAAATTGACTGTTCAGGTTCAGGCTCGCTGCTCTCATCAGGTGGAAAAAATCATCCTCATGAATCCACTGCAGGTGAACATGGTGGAGCATTTAGCAGCTAAAGAGACAACTTGATAAGCTGGTAAAACACCTTTAAATCCCTTTTAGATCACATCTCTGTTCATACTGTGACCCATTTAATAACATATGGCAAAAAAAAAACATTATGTGTTCTTATATCAAAATTCAACCATGTTTTCTTCTTGTGTGCTCACATAAACTTGAACCAACAAGTTCCAACCAGTAATTTCATGACATGCTGAGCTAAGATTCACTGGTAACGGCTCGGTCTGTTGGTGTGTGTTCAGGTGTTCAGGTGTTCACCACCTGAGGCCTGATTCAGACCAAACGTCATCTGGACTTAAAAGTTTCTCTGTGTAGATCTTTATGTGATTATAATTATAATCAATATAATTATTATATTATAAAATGAGGCAGTCACAGTGAAAACAATGTGAGCTGCTTTGAAAGCTTCATTCTGTCCTCTTAATTTTTAACTTGCAGAGGTGCATTAACTGTCGCACGGTGTTGTTCTTTGCGTGACCACCAGGCGGCACTAAAGTCACGTTTTCACATTCGGCACATAGTGGCTCCTGCAGAAATGACTGTAAAGGTTTTTATTTATTTATTTATTTATTCTTGGTGCTGATTTAGGTGATGATGCCCCATCACTCTCCTTTTTAAAGTTTTACCTTAATAACAGACAGTGAACAACTTTAGTAAACTGACAAATGATTTTGTTATCATCCCTGTGTGGATCATTCACTGCAGAGCTCAGTGCTTGTTTGACATGTTGATGGCTGACACTTAGCAAAAGTAAAAGACTTTAGATATGAAAAGGATGTCATATGTGCCTGTAGATCAGAATCAGAATCCGTTTTATTGACATATTATCTGTAAACATACGAGGAATCTGACTCTGAATCATGTATAAATCGTTTGTCAGGCTCAGTTAACAATATATCACACTCAGTTATTCGCTGTGGAGCTGCAACAAATCAATTTCTCTCCTTTGCATGAATTATGCTTCACTCTCAGGACCAGTGAATGATTGTGGTGTCAGTTCGCTCAGTTTTGATCGGTGAAATGGACCAACAAGTCAGTATCCTAAAGATTTGGTGAACTCCTTCAAGCTTGGCAGGAGGAGTGAAGCAGGAGACAGAATGTCAGCAGCTCCTCCGTCTCAGTGGAGCTACGTATACGTCTCCAGAAGTCCAGTTTGTTTTCTTTGGCTTTGCAGATGCTCCCCCTGCAGATATGAGCAGAAACTGTGGGAGACCGAGCTGCCGACAATGCAGCAAGTGTCCCCGACAGACAAACAGGACCAGAGGATGTTATGTAACGCACTCAGAGTTGCATACCAAAGCAATCGCACATGAGCAGGACGTATAGTTTCTGCCAACATTAGCCTCTCAGGCAGCCGGCAAAGCCAAAATGAGCCGTTTGTCTTTAAGGCCCACTGAGTGAGTTTTGATTAAACATTTACACAAATGTAACTGGACTCACTTGAAAGACGCATATATTTCCCTTTTGTCTCCACTGAACATAAATTAAATATTGGTCTGTTTTAGATAGATAGATAGTTTTCTAGTATAACTTTCAGTTTATTAAAGATTAGATAGCCTGACATTTTTAATCTGGGCTTGTCAGAAGGTTTAAATCTTGTGTTTAAGCTGCCTGTGGTCTTCATCAGGACTGCTTGTCAGGTGGTGTAATGGCCTCAGAAACCTTCTCCCCTCGCACATTTTCCTGATGTCGGAGTCTCGGCGCCTTTCAGAGACCAAGAATCGGACATTGCACTCCGCACACGTGAACAAAGGAGTGCAACACTATGAACGTCTGGACATGTGATCCTCGCATTCAAACATCAGTCCAGACTTTCATTGACTGCTTTGATGGTGTGTCACCTTTTCCAAAACCAGTACAACCAAAACTCCCAGATCAAAGAGACCAGTTATCAGTCTGGAAGACAGGGGCCTCCACAGGATTGCATAGACATCTTATTTTGTAAACTGTCCACCTCAGTGAACATGCAGCCTGTGTCTGGAGTTTTTTGTGTGAGCTGCACGAGATAATCGCTCGTTATCTCATCGTTTCAGCAGCAAACGAGACAGATGTGACATTTAGTGGTTATTTTGAAGGGAGCCTCAGGGTCACCCTTTAAGGACCCTTGTGTGTCCCTGTCCTCTGCTCACATGTCCAGATTCTCAGTAACGTGGCGCCCTCTGCTGTCCTTTCTCTCTGCTGTGTTTTGACTGCTGTTCGCTCAGTCAGACATAATTTGTGGCTCATGTTCCATGCAGTGGCCACTTTATTAGGTACACCTGTACATTTAAATGGAGGATTTTTCTTACAACAGTCCTAGAAGTTTTAGTTAAAGTCATAACTGCTCGTGTCAGTCGACACCACAGCGGGCCTGGACAGCATCAGTGAAGGACTCTGAGGTGGACTTCAGTCTCTGGGAGGTGGTCTGCTGGGCAGGTCTTCGCCTTCAGCAGCTGGTAGAGTGGTTGTCCTGCTGTGTGGATGAACGTGTTCATGTACCTGACCACATTAAGGAACCGCTTGAGCTGCGATTCGTTTCTCTGGGTCAGATCTCAAATATCAAAGTTTCTCTGCTCATCAAGGAACCTTTCAGAGCTTCAGCTTAGAAACAAATCACGTTTCCAGTCACATCAGAGGGTTTTGTTTCTGTTGATGAAGCTCAGCTCAGGAGAGGTGGACGTTTATGTGTGAAGGTGAATCTGTGCGGTGGACATATGGCTGACATTTAGGCGCTATAAGGTGCTACTTGTTTTTTTCATACACAGCTTTAATATTAGTTTGAAGATAGAGTGTTCAGACTATGCATTTTGACACATAATTTGAGTTTTGAGTAGAACTCACGAGTCATGGGGACCGCGCGTGGGGATGACGCTTTTATTCTGAAGGATTTATGACGGAAGTGCTGCGGTAGCTGCAGTTTTGGAAGCCGGGAAAACGAAACTGTTGGTGGTGAGGGAAGGTCCCTTATAAGTGTGGGGATGCTCACAGGTGAGTCAGGTAACACCAACCATGGAGCGTCTCAGCCTCGCGTGCCTTTGTCTCCTCACCTGGTCTGGAATGACGTCTGCTGGTGGAAACGGTAAGAACACTGAAGACTGAGGTGTGTTAAAGTTGGGGGGATGAAGAGTCCTGCAGGGGTCTGCAAACAGGATGTTAACGGATCTGCCTCGTAGTTCAGTGTGTTGATCTCACCTGCAGCTGTCACTGAAGACCAGCACAGTGTGATGTCACAGCATGCGCTGATCAGTAGTATTGATTGGATTGATTACAGCGTCCTTCTGATCAGTTTGATAGATCTACCTGTCCTGTGTGGAACCAGTCATGATATTGTTGGTTTGTTATTTTCAGTGTCAGTAAAACTATTTTTTGTTTCATTAAGCTCCTTCACAAACTTCAGACTGCAGTAGAACCACCTGAGGAGCTTTTTATTCAGTAGAGGTTTCATTTATTGATCTGACTGAAAACCAGAGAAAGTTAAGTTTCATTTATCTGTCAGCCCGCCTCTCCCCTCCACCCACGCACACCAGCATCCGTGTGTGTGGTAATCTTTCTCTGGATTAAACACACCAAACAATAAACTGTGAAACAGCTGAAAACTTCACTCCAGACTCTTCATATGGTTTACCTCATTATTTTTGTGACTTCAGGTGAACAGTTTCATCTGAGCTCAGATTACATTAAACACTCTGCTCCTCATATGTTCACAGATGCACCTCCAAAGCCTCGTATCACAGTACTCGAGGAAATAAAGGATGGGGTGCTGCTGCAGTGTGAGATTGAAGGTGCCTCTCCAAAACCTAAAGTGGAGTGGTGGGACAGCCATGGAGAAGTCCTTCCTGATGTGGAGTACCATGTCAGAGAGAGAGGAGGCAGCTACCACATGACTCTGAAAGCTTTGGTGACGCAGACCAGCTTCTATCGCTGCGTGGCCATACATGAAAACAGCCGGCAGGTGACTTTTGATGTCAAGGTTGTTTTGATCAGAGGTGAGGTTCCTGCTCGTGTGTGGTTTTATTGTTAACTGTTGTCTGTGTTCAGTCTATCAATCTGCTGTACGTGACGTGCAGTTACACTCTTACATGAGCTTTTTTCTGTTTTTCAGGGAAACACGTGGAAAAAATGAGCAATCAGTACACTGCTGTAAGAAATGTGATGATAACTGGACTGATGGTTCTAGCAGCTTTGGCTGTGGCAGTTGCAGTTGGGATTTTAATTCAAAAGTGCATCAAAAAATGGAAGAGAGGTGAGTTTGAGTAATCAGTACATCAACATAACAGACACTCTGTGCGTCTTGACAGTTGTTTCTGTCCTCTCAGATACGAAGATGTGTTGGTATTTAGATTTGTACAAAAGCCACTGAGATTATATTTATATAACATGATGAATAAATAAAATAAACATTTAGTAAAGTTGTGAAAATGTTACTATAGCTGTTAATTATGTTCCTTCTTATGTGAGACGTTTCCTCCGGCGTGCGAGGCGATTCCTAAACACAAAAAAGCATTTTTTTTTCAGTGATAACATCATAGACTAACACATTCCTCTGAGAGGTCCCTGAACGCAACACACACGTCACAGCTGATCAGTACATCGTGGCGCCTGGTGACAACATCACAAAATTTTTGTGGCGTGTAAAAGCTCCAGCAGCTTCTCAGCTCTCTGCGTTCAAATGTGAAATCATGCAAGTTAAATTAAAGCTGCGGCCACAGGAGGAAGGAAACGCTGCATGCTCGTACCTGCAGGAACAAAAGCCGCTCTGACACCTGAACACGCCGCTGAGAGGGAAAACTCCTTCAGCCGTTTGGTTTCAGGACATGAGAAGCCGACAAAAGTGAACATATTTGCTATTTAATGTGAAACAAGCTGCAAGTAGCATCATCATCATCATCATCATCGTCATCGTCGTCGTCATCGGACGCTTCACCAAACACAAGCGGCTTGTGTGATGTGTGTTCATTAATTTAGTTTGGCCAGGGGTGCCGCCAACCGCAGGTAAGGGGGACCAAGGCCGCCCTGATACGACTGCTGACCCTCCAAAGTGCCCAAAAAGCGGTCAGTTGAATTTAAACTGAACTCTAACTGACGAGTAGACGTCACAGCAGAGTCAGGCCAGGCAGTCTGCTCAGAAATGTCCTTCCAACAGACTTAACAGACAAAGAAGAATATATGAATGTGATCAAGACAGTTTTTGATATTATTTTCTGTTGTTTCCTGCAGATCCGACTCCGGATCCGAGGGAGCGTGTGCAGCTTAGTAATCAGGAAACGCAGACGGCTGAAGTGTGATCATGCAACAGCCAACCAGGAAACGTCTCCAAAGCTTCAACGCCTCGCTCACAAAGCAAAGCTGAACACACATTTTACCACGCTCATGTTTACTGTGGGGTTTTTGTATTGAATTACAGGGTATTGTATGTAAAATAGGGGTCATGTGGGTCATGTTCATTTCTGTGCCTTTTCTCAGATTATATTTTCATGTGTAAAGTGGAAACAAGCAGTCGTAGCTGAATAAGTTTCAATGAAAGTGAATGTCATCTAAATTTTGATGTTCAGGTCGTGTTTCCTAAAAGCCAGACGTGGAGATGTTTACGTGTTATTTTGGGTGCTATTAGACTTGTTTGCTCATCACAATCCTTCAGTGCTTTTTGTGTTTTAGAGTAAAACTTTTTACGTTTACTGACTGTTAAAGTGAATCAGAGCGTCTCACACGTTCATCTTACTGAGGTGGTGACTGTTTGCTCGCACCGTTAATGTTCTGAAATGCTTCAAACGATGAATGAATACATTTAATGATTGAATTGATACATTTAGAACTTGTCTTCATGTTACAGAACGTTGTGTAGTGTTTAATAAAAGGTCACATTGCTGCTCTGACACTGCTCTGGATACGTTTGTTCGTTCTTCCGTTCAGATATAAAGTGAAATAAGTAAATTAAAAGTAAATAAAGACTCCAGTTTGAGAGCATTAGCTGCTGCTGCTGGTTCTGTTCTGTCAGGAGTATTTAAAAGCAGAATATTTAAAGTAGAAACAGAAACCAAAGGTTTTTCCTCTCAATCTGAACTCTGATCGTTATCTTTTCTCTGAAGTGAGGAGTTTGTTTCAGCCTTTATATTCAAAATCTTTGTATGAACAGTGTCAAACCTGTAAAACCTGCTACAGTGACTCAGATCACACACACACATACACACACTTTCCCATCGAGCCTTGTTTTCCCAGCCGTTACCTCTTGGCACGGATCAGAGGAGTCAGTAACATCTGGTTTATTTAACCCTCACTGGGGAGAAGTAAGGCCAATGATTACCTGATCCATCTGAAGTCATTCTGAGCTGTTTGTGTTTTGGATGAATGAGATTAAATAGACAAAATTAGAAATCAGAGACATAAATCGCTCAGTTTGTATATTTTGGGAGTTTGAGGGCAGATAACGTCAGTTTGCTATAAAACGTCCTCACAGCTGATATCCGGTGCCAATATTCCCAAAAGAAAGAAAGAATTTAATCATGTTCTGTCCTCTGAAATATCATCATGTAACATTATATGAACAATGGAACAGCTGACCTCATACAGGGTTTCATTCTCATTCATTCATTCATTCATTCTCACTCGTTAATGAGCTTTAGTTTGTGGGCAAAGAAGAAAAGAAGAAGATTTGTTGTCCTTCTTGCTTTTCACTGAGTTTTGTTTGACGTGAAAACAGAAAGAATCAAAAGTGATCTTTCCTCATAATGTGGGAGGTGTCGTACCTGACGGTGGTTATTCACTCTGGATCTGGTTTCATTATTAAACCTGACCTGCACCTCTTTCCTTTTCTCCAGCCACTAACACACACTTCCTTGTGTTTATCAGTTCACTGAGCAGGTGGAATCACAGCTGAGCGGAAACTTTTTTTTATGTTGTTATCTTGTTTTATCGTGAATCCACAACTCAGCAGATTAATAAGTGGAGAAATATGTTTGTGAACGAGAGCAAACAAAACACGTTTGTTCAGCTTATTATCTCGAGCACCTTCTTTGTTCTTTGAAGTGAACACTGAGTGAATGACTTCTGAGCTGATCGTCAAAGAGGAAGAGCATCCGCTGCTTCCTGTGCTTTCACTGTGTGAAGAAGAATCAGACAGAGGTCTGCAAACAGGATGTTAATGGAGCTGCTGCGCACTTCAGAGGGTTGATAACACCTGCAGCTGTCACTGAAGACCAGCACAGATCAATATATTGATTGAACTGATGACAGCGTCCGTCTGATCAGTTACAGCTGTGTGATGGATCTGCTCAGTATTTATACTCTTGAGGTGGTTTGTAACTTCAGATGTGGCGTCATTGCTACTGCAGATGTGTGTGTGCGTGTGTGCGTGTGCCTGTGCGCGCTCATGTGTGTGTGTGTGTGTGTGCGTGCGTGCGTCTGTGCGAGCTCATGTGCGTGTGCGTGCATCGTCTCCATCTTGCTCTTGGGAAGATGGCGCTCTGATGTGCTGCAGGTGCTCTGCTGTTTCCGAGAAGCTCTTTTGTGATGAAACCTCACTGATGGAGGCGTCGACTGTGAACTCTGTGCTCTTCTTCCTGATGAAGTGAAACGTTTGTGTTTCCGCCCTGAAGCCTGAAGCAGAAGTCATGAGAATGCAGAGAAGGCGAGAATGCAAAGAGTGCTGGACTAAATATCACAGTTTAATAAGTTATATACACACACAGTGGGTTAAACACACATCAACAACATTATTTATCATCAGCCAAGTAAACATGGTGTTAAATAGAGACGAATACTTTTCTTACAGGGACTTTATTAAGAGGGAACTCTGAAGTAAACGTATTAATGATTAACTCTTAGTGTCAGTGTTTCCGTTGTCAGTTCATGTCTTCCACAGTCAACGTGTCCCGGCTGGATTTCTTAATGTCCCTGCAGTTTGTTTGCTTGGGTTTGGGTGGAGGAGGCGGGTGGAGCAGCGCTTTACGTCTGTGGACAGGTGCTGCAGTGGAAGCAAATGAACGTGTGTCTCTGTGTGTGAGATCTGTTTCAACTTCTCTGTGAGTTTCACAGCCAGTTCTCTGGTAAAGACAGTTTATGGTGTTCAGGTGTTACAGCTGACTCAGGCAGGTGGAGGTGTGTCATGTGGTTTATTGATGGCCGTGGCAAAAATATGAAGATCATAAATCAGTTTGTGATCATATGTGTGTGTTCATTTCCCTCCTCCACACAAACATGTGAAGAGTTTGCAGTTTTTTGGCCCTCCTCCTCCTCCTCCTCTCTCTCTCCCACGCACGCTCTTTTTTCCAGCCCAGTCGTAGAACCTGTTTGTGTGGCACTTATCTGGGTGAGGAGACATTGTGTGATATGTGATAAAACCTGTCATACCAACAAAAACTTAACTGCGTTTGTCCTTGTTATCTTTGCTGAACCCAGGAGACGACGCTCTCATGGCACTGAGGACCAGCACCAGGTGTCGTCCGTGGAGTCGCTTCCACTCCCAGTTCTAAAGTGGTGGACTTGGATCAAGGGGGGCAGTGCAGGTGACCCTAACCCACAGTGCAGACACACACCTACATCTAAGAAGCAGGTGACTGTCGAGACTGCAAAGGATTCTGGGACTGAAACAAACAACAATCACACAAACACAGACACCTCGGCTGGACTCGAGGACATCTTACCAGATGAGGACGGAGGACACAAACAGAAAAAAGAGACTTGTTTCTAGTTCAGTGTTAAAGTCGTGTTGAATGTGTGTGAAAATAAATCTTTGGTGTCTTCAGCACACGTCTCGCCACACGTCAGGGTGTGAGATGTTAGTGTTTGGCACAGTTGAATGGACGCTGCTGAGTGTCTCAGATTTCCCAACTGTTCCTCCGTCGGTTAGAAAAGTCGGATTTTGCGACGTCTCCTGCAGACCAAAGTGGGTGCGTTGTGAAGACGCTCTCATCCTGCTGCCTGTTGAGAGGCGACTCGAGCCAAACTGCCCGTGTGGGATCCAAGATGCCCGGAAACACCCGAGAGCTCCAGGAAGCTCCAGACACAGCAAGAGGAGCCATTACAAGCTGTGTCGGCGGTGTGAGATGGGATCCACTTCCTGTCTCTTAGTGGGCGTGGTCGCCTCTCCTCCAGCCACATAGGAGACTTTTAACACTAACAGGTTACTAAAGGAAAACTGCTTTGTTCTTGTCAAACAGTACAACATGACACACAGTCCAAATCAATGTTTGCTCCTGATTTTGCTGCTCGTCTTTAGCTTCATGTTCTCGCTCCAGAATGTGTTGCTGAGGCAGAAACGGCTCTTAAAGTTAATTTTCTCCTGATTTGTTGGTCTGAAAAATCCCATTTAGTGTCAGGATGTTGGGAAAATGTTTGGCCTGTGAAGAATGGGTCCAATATTTACTTTGATGGCTGTGGGGGTGAACCGGTGGGTCAGAAATTAGGATTCTCCATCAGTGTAGCTGTGATATCTAGTTTATTAATTACAGGTGAGATCATTTCTTTTGGCTCTCCATCCACTCATCTCTGAACGGAGCTGCAGGCCTTATTTCACTCTTTAATCTGAGAGGTTTCATCCATTTGTTCTTCTGGGTGTCCAGCACTGAGATTTGATGCTTGATCTGGTCTGTTGGTCCTCATTCACATGTTTTATGTTGCTTCCTTCACAACTTTTGTGTAGTTGGTATTTCCTGTGTGTAGTTAATATTAATAAACCTTTCATTCTAAAAGATGGTGACTGTGTGAGACTAAATGAATTCATTGGCTATATGTTTCTGCCTTTCACAGGATGGTGCACCGAGGCGAGCAGCTTTGTGTAGAATTGATGAGTCATCGTAAGGACGTGGCGGTTCCGTTTTTATTCTGAAGACTTTGAGCCGGAAGTGCTGCGCCTGCTGCAGATAACGGATGCCGAGAAAACGAAAGTGTTTGTGGTGAGCCAATCACGCCGCCGGCAGAGCCTGAAGCTGCGCTTCTCACAGATATAAGCGTGCTGATGACCTCAGGTGACATCCACAGCCATGGAGCGTCTCAGCCTCGCGTGCCTCTGCCTCCTCACCTGGTCCGGAATGACGTCTGCGGATGGAAACGGTAAGAGCAGTGAAGACTGAAGCGTGAATGAGTTTAATGTGAAGGGCTGAAGAATCAGACAGAGGTCTGTAAACAGGATGTTAACGGAGCTGCTGCGCACTTCAGAGGGTTGATAACACCTGCAGCTGTCACTGAAGACCAGCACAGATCAATATATTGATTGAACTGATGACAGCGTCCGTCTGATCAGTTACAGCTGTGTGATGGA
>JBBMOE010000257.1:0-22964 GCA_037975065.1 Chaetodon trifasciatus
TTTCAAAATCTCAACATGAAAAATCAAAACAAATCAAAGACGAAATAAACTAAATTCCTTAATTCTTCATTCATGACTCAAACAGCAAAACTGGATAAACTTTACATTATATTTCATTTTTTGAACATTTTCTCATTACATGGTCCACTGAGTTCAGCTCTTGCCAAGTCCAACCTCCAACACAGCCCACTCTCACTGAGCTTCATCTGCCATGTCAATCAGCAGTGGAGGCTGATCAGTGGTTAGTATTGATTACTGAGAAATGACATTCTGCTGCAGCAGAACAGCCACTTTCGCACTGTGAGAAACAAAAACAGCTCCACCCTCAGGATGTCAGAGGTACTGGAGGAAGAGAAACGTCTGCGTGGAGAAAGAAGTGGATCATGAAAGTGTGGAACCATTATCCCAGCTGAGAGATTAGATTTCTTCTTCCTGGACCCTGAGCTGTGGCTCCCTCTGGGAGACACTGTGACCCGTCACCCACACAACTAGACAGTAGATCAGATCAGGTGGCAGAGACAGCAGACGACACACCTCTCTCACTTCTTCCCTCTTTCAGCTGCTCTCACCTCCCTCAGAGCCTCTTTGTCTTCATCATGTCTTCTCCCCCTGAGAGGAGAAACACGCATCTGAGCACCATCACCTCATCTCTCTCGGAGGAGAGAGGAGACCACTTTTTCAACTTTGTCCTCCTTCTTTCTATTCTCTCTCTCTGGAACACAGCTTCCATCTGAGTGACTCTGAAAGAAGAGCTTTCAGTGTGTGATGAGCACTAATCCAAATGTCACCAAGTTACAGCAATACAGCAATAAGTCATCCAACAACCTCCAACAGCAAAGCAGCCGTCCTCACACATGAGCCTTCCAGCCTCTCCCAGTCTGTGTCTCCCTCAGCAGCTCATCTGTCTCTGGCTCTGCCATCCAGACGCTGAGCAGCTGACTGGATCAAGTGAGAGGGAAACATTTTCCACAAGATGAAAATGTGACATGAACTGAAATGAACATCATCGGTAGCCATCTACCGAGCATCAGTGATATTGGTGAGAGGACGTGCCTGCGTGGAGCCCAGAGGATATTAAACGACCACACCCGCCCCAGCCACAGCCTGTTCGCCAGCTGCCTTATGGAGAGAAATATACAAGTATCCGCTGTCCTTCAAATAGACCAGACAAATAGAGGCTGATGGCTGAGGCGATCTACTGGACCAATTCCAAAACATTTTGTACCTGCTGGTCATTTCAAACCCAAAATATGTAAAAATAGGGCCTAGGTTTAAAAGTACTGGAGTTATCTAACTACTCGTACTTAACTAGTAGTAATAACTACAAATTGAATTATACAATTCTACTATTTTAACAAACATATCAACTTAAATTAAGCACAATTTCATCACAAGTCTGTAATGTTAATTTAGAATATTCAAATATTTTACTATCGGACACACAAATATTTGGTGAAACACCAGTTAAGTAATGCCACAACATTTCCATTGAATCAAAGAGGTGAGGGAGAAGCACACTTTTACTGACATTTATCTATTCCCATCCCCCACCCAATGTGGTCACGAGTCTGGTTAGGAACACCAGGCAGCAAGCAGCGCAGACAGCAGCAGCACTGACAGAAGCAGCACAGACGGCGGTCGTCGTAGGAAGGGGTGTCGGAGAAGGTTGGCTGATGTCGAAAGAAAATGAAAACGAGGTAAGTAACCGTGCATAAAATTATGTTTCAGTAATTATTAATTTATAAGTATTGTGGATAATGTGTTTGCAGCTAAAGTTCACTAATTTTGATATTAGCATGGATTGTTAATGCTAATGTAGGGGAATTAATTTAATGTTGCATTCGTTAATAAAACGCCAGGGCACCAACCTTCCTCAGCTAAGAAGGATTTTATTAATTAAATCTCGTAATGCTGATGTAATGATAATGAATGAACCAACAGTAAACCAGTCTGATAATCTGAAGGGTAAACTCTAGATATAGGGATCGTCTATATTCAGCTCAAAAGGACACCGTGTGATTACGAATTGAATTAAGAAAACTCATTTATTAAACACAATCATGGATAATGAATAATATATCATGAATAGTACGACATGATATAGGTGATGTGAAATAACACAAGCAATTGCAGAGAGAAACGTATGGCAAACAATGGCAAAATAAGTTTGGCGATAGTGAGAAGTAGTGAAAAGGGGAAAAATGGGGACGCGAATGTGAAGTTAATTTATGGAACGAATGGTTGAGAGAATTTAGACAATTTAACAGTATCATAACCTCACGGACCAACTCTTATTCAAACCCGCTTATTATGCCTACTTGGTCAGCAGCGTTCCGATCAAGGCCGGCTCCGAACTGGCCCGAAGATGCTTCCAGTGGTCGTCCGTGGCTCGATCTGCTTGGCGGTCCAGTGAGAGGACCAGGCACACCAAGGTTAAGAGCTGATATTGGACGATGATGTTTCAGGGACTGGATCTCTCCGGTGTCGGTGACAGGCAAGGAACGGCTTCAGGTGGTTGTTTACCCTGATTCAAGGGTTCAGCAGCTGGCAGCAGGTTGTCGTCTTAGTTGGTAATAATAATAAGANAAACTTTGTAATCAAGGTTAAAATCACAACTTTGTCATTTTATAAGCTAAAATCACTGGGAAAGCATTAAGATAAGATTTTCAGGACCGTCTAATTTACAACCCATCAGCATTAACTGGTTTGTGGATTCGCCCGAGACCTTGCCTTTGTTCTCCCAGCCAGTTATATTGTCCGTGTCTCCTATGGGCTATCAAGAGAACTTTAGCATCTGTGTGACAAACATCCTGGGCCAGGTAATCTTTGATGTGAAGGTATTGGTAATCCAGCTTCCTTGGAAGAGTGTGGAGGAACTATCTCTGAGCCAGACATCCTGTCTCTCTCCGAGATAACCTCTGTTTGTGCACATTCCAGGTGGTAAATAATTCCGAAAAGTTAGACTGTTTTACATTTCTCATTTCCTCTGAGAAATATAGAGAGGGTGAGGGAAGGTCAGTTAGAGGTCAGTTCTGCTACACTAACGCGACCTAGCTTGTCAGCGGAGAGCTTTGGACGATATTGTTAGCTAACCGTACAATTTAGAGCTGGTATTTTAGCATTTTTCCGGTCATGGACTGTTGTATTGCTGCTTACTTTTACTTGGCTGGCCTCGTGTATTACTGTAATATTAAGGGGTGCGGGCTGAGGAGAGGAAAAAGGAATGTTTAATTAATGTTAACAATTAGCATTTTTCCCCCCAACCCCGAAAGGGATAGTCGGGGTATAGAAGATGAATGAATGAATGAATGAATGAATTAGCATGTTTCACCTGCGACACGTGTCGGTAGCTTCCAGTGTTGAGTAATTTATATGAAAAAAATCTTCATTTAAGTACAGGTCTAACCGAGCATCTGCAAAGTTGTTGGTTTTAGAACAGCACTTAAATTTGTTTAATCTTAATAAAGCCATTTTGGACATGAGGGAGAGCGCAATGAAACAGACAGACATACCGAGCCAGCTTTAAATTTTACTGACCTTGCAAAAACTGAATGTAAGAAAGAGTTATATTGTTTTTATTATGATTATTATTATTAGAATTATTAGAATTATTAGCTTTAGAAGAGCTGCTTCTTCCTTACTCCCTTTTATCGGGAGGAGGGCGTCTGTGTCAGACTTGGAGCGGCAGGACAGCGCAATGAGAGCGCTGCATGTGTGCAGGTACAGTGAGGAGAGATGGAGGGTGTGTGCGGAGGACGTCAGGCTGCGGCCTGATAATTAATTACACCAAAACGCTAAAAGTACTTATAAAAGAACCGGTAACGTTTACCACTCGTATGGTCTTTAACAACCACCCTTACTGCCTAGTTTATATTATTGCAGTTTTATTCATGTAACGTTGAATAAAAAGTATGGCCTAATTTACTTTTCTTCTGTTTGCCTTGGATAACCGCCGTTTAAGAAAAGTATTGTTAACAAATGAAGGGATTGGTTTTTATGTCTGTGACATATTCTACAGATATAGACACTGAAACTGGAGTGAAAGCTCTAATGTTGCTGGTATGATGTCAATATGACTATGAACATATCATTTTCACTATGTATTTTTGCTGTGAACTGTGCATGTCGCAGGAAAAGTAGGTGAGACCCCGAATCTTTAAATGAGCCGCTCGAACAGGCTCTGTGGCTGTTACCATGGATGCCAAAATAAAAAGCAACCGGTTCAGCCACACACATGCACTCAGGTATATAGTGCGGCCTGGCTGTAATGGAGAACACAGGAAGTGATTTTCCCTCAGAAATTTTCTCCAGAAGCTGTAAATATGATTAGGTTTTATTGACAGCTCCAACACAGTGATTAAAATGAGCAACTTATTATGAACTCCTGAAGCTGACCATTTATTTCAGCTGTACAGCTGTGTTGGAGCAGGGAAATATATAAAATATGCAGGATAAAGGGTTCTCCATGAGAGGTTTGAGAAACAGTGGGCTGAAATATAACCAGGTAAACTGTAGAGCAGCTGGTCACCCATTAGAATTATAGACATTTTCATTAGAAGTTTAAAAATTATGCATTTGGAGGTATACAGATGTTACAGATGTCACCCAACCGGTCGAGGCAGATGGCCGCCCACCCAGAGCCTGGTTCTGCCTGAGGTTTCTGCCTGTTAAAAGGAGGTTTTTCCTCACCGCTGTCACCAAGTGCTTGCTCATGAGGGAATTGTTGGGTCTCTGTAGATAAAAGAGCTCGGCCTGTACCAGCTCTATATGGAAAGTGTCCTGAGACAACTTTTGTTGTGATTTGGTGCTATACGAGTAAAATTGAATTGAATTGAATTAAATAAGTTGTTTTGTTTTACCTTCTGCAGACAGAGTGCACAGTCCACCAGGATAAAGGCCAGGATATAATGCCTGAGGAAGTGTTACAATAAATGCGTATCCAAGTACATGGAGTATGTCAAACGGCAAACGCAGGTAATGATGATGGGGCTCTGATCTTCAAATGTGTACAGTGTTCACCAGTGTTTCTCCTAGAAGTTTTGTCAGCAGTGGTGCTGTTATTTGCGCCATATGTTAATGAGCATGTTACACCAGGCCGTATTCATGCGCATCAAGCAGCTTAAATTAGTAAAATGACCTTGGTCATTATAGATAGGATTCACAATTCATATTTTTTTTTTTTTGTCTTAATTTACAGCTTTTGACATTTATCTGTAGGAATTTATATCAGAATGAAGTGCATGTATGTGGGGTCGACTCTAAATAAACTGCAGAGCCCAGGTTCATGGTGATGAAGGAACGTGTGAACAGTGCGGCTCACTGATGTGTTTTTAAGATTTTGGAGAACAGGCAATACGGTACTTAGTCTGATCAATTCATTGTTCGTGTGGGGCTTCATGGCATTTGTTTATGGAGTCAGACTGTTGACTGTCCTGAAGTGGCTCAATTTACAAATGCATTTTTTTCAACAGGCAATGATCTGTAGCCAATCAGATGGCTCTTTCTGTTTCAGGGCAGGGTTAAGTGTAGATTTGATTTAATGGAAACATTAACATGATGAGTTAATGATGAAAGAGTTAACACTTACCTGTGGAGAGCAGCTATCAGACTCGATGTTGAGGTGGGCCTGTGGGTCTATTTAACACCATGGATGGATGTAACACTACATGATTGTATAAATGATACACTCGAATCCACACTCAACTCTGTCCTGAAACGGAAGGAGCCATCTGATTGGCTACAGATAATGCTTACCCTAACCCTACGTAGATGCCTTTTGCAGAATGAGGAGAGGGAGGATTTAATCATCGGTGCTCTCTGTTTGCTCACTGCTCATTGTATACAAAGTCTCTGACTTGTCTTTTCTGATCCGGCGTCTTACACATTGTGTTAGTTTTTAATGAAGAAAAGATGAGTGTAGTGCTCTGGGTCTTCATCTATTTGTCAATCTCATGTTCTGGAGAAATGATAATGTGTCATCTGTCTTTGTTGTTTAGCCCCCAGGAAGTCAAGACCAGGAGGGGGACACCTCATCAGAACTCTCATCTGAGCTACTCGAAGCTTCGACAAGTTTGGAGTGTCAAGTGAGTCTTAAGAAAAGATGTAACGGGAGATACTGAGTCTGCCTGCCTGCGATCTCCAGGGACCAAACATGGTTCCAACTAGAGGTCGACCGATAGGGGATTTGTAAAGCCCGATAGAATAACTATAGTTTGGAGCAGGAAAAAGCCGTTCTTAAAACACAACCAAGTAGTGAATGATTTGGCAGTGTAGGAAATAAGTCCTCTTTTGGCAATGCTGTGGAAATTACATATCATGTTCTACATCCTTTTTCAATGCATTACACTAAATATTTTTTGCCAGTGCTTTTATATTGTTTTTCCTTCATGGAAATAGACCTTGATTTGGAGACTGACACAGCCCAAGGCACCCCTGGAAGCTCTCACTCTGGTGTTGGCAATGAGCCAGATGTGCCGCCCCTTACAAGAACTGACAGCATATTTGTAAGTTTGCATAATGAAAACTAGCAGGACACTTAAACATAGCAATAATAGTGTCATTTTTAAAGGGGACAGGAAACACTTAACAGAGTTTACAAAAATTAATGCAAGGTTTTCCACACTGAAACATTAGCCAATGCCTAACATTGTTAATAAGCTGTAAGAAAAGAAATTAACTCCCAAAGTTTAGGTTGTCAAACAAGGGCACAGCCATATTGTCTTGGCATGGAGCGTGACTTCACGAGGTTGGTTGGATCGAGGTCTTTCAATACTCCACTGGTGACAACAGTGACAAAATGGACCCAGAAAGAAAGAAGAACTGCAAGGGAGGTCATTTTTGTATCGCTCCAGGCTGTAGCAATGAATTCTACAGAGTAAAAAACCAAGGCAAGACTGTACATTTTCATGTTTTGCCACTAAAGCGGCGATCGGTTCTCGCTGGCTAGCTGCTCTCAAACGCCAGAGTTCCCCTCTCAGTCCCACAGCTAGGGTTTGCAGCGAGCACTTTGTAAATGAGGGCTACACTGACGAGAAGGCTTTTGAATCAGGTGTCCTGGTGATTCGTAAAACAAAGCCAGAAGCTGCTCCATCTGTGTTTGATTTTTCATCTTACAGTGTAGGGTCCACAGAAAAGAGGCGGCTGTGCGCTATAAGGCAAGAGCACAACACTGTGCCACTGTGGCAGAGCAGAGAGAGATAGGTTAGCTGGTGGAGATCGCTAGTACTATGCACAACTGATCAAACTGTAGTCACACATGTAGGTCATTAAAACAGAAACTGACTGCAGTGGCTAGAGCATCCACTTACCTGTGTGCGTGCGGTTTGTGCGCAGACGACATCATCTGTTAGTCAGAACCATTAGATCGTCAGACGTGGAGCCGGTGCGTTTACGCCGGTGCAGACCCACTCAGTCTGCGACCAGTGTACACTGCCTCATCGCCTCAACCATCACATCATCTGCAGCCACAGGATCCACATTTCCAATCTGTCATCCACATAGTTGATTCCACACCATTCCTCAATGTTGGGGTGACAGGACGTTGCCAAGTACACAAATTACCTGTAGTATTATGTGAAAAAAACCACAGGTGTGCTTCCTCTGCATCCTAGAGGGATGAGACAAGTAAGCTAAGGTTAGCTAGCTTACAGTTAAATTACCTGCTGTTAATGGGGCGCAGCAGGGTCTCGGCACGGACGTCTTTTAATGAAAGCATGGCCACTTCCGACACTTCCCTCTTGCAGCAGAGCATCTGGTAGGTGCGGGATAAAGTGTTGCAGGGAAGATCCCCCAGAAGATAGCCCACGTTCGCCTCCCGAAAACAAATACACTCTGGTGGGAATTTCCCTGCAGTTGCCACATCCGCACCATGCTGTGTTGCCCACTCTCTCAGCACCTGCAGAAACAATCAGCTGCTCTTCCTCCAAAACAACCCATGGCTATGTTTGAGGTGTTTGTCTCCTCAGTGGCTCGAAGGCGTATGCCATCGGGTGTGATGGCATCGCTTCGAAATTCCGCTGAATTTCGTCCTCTTCCATTCTTTCTTCATACTGCCAAGCTAGCTATGTATCCAGCCTGATCCAACCAACCAACCTCGTGACGTAGCTAATGACGCAAGAACAACATGGCAGCGCACTACTGCTGAAGCAGTTGATCAGCACGAACAAAAACCGCTTCTAATTTTATGTAAAAGCACTTTCCATCTTAAAAAAATCACAGACATATTACCACTCACTTAATTCTGTGTGAAATAAATAAGAATTGGAGTGTTTCATGTCCTCTTTAAATAGAATTTTCTATATTTTTCTTCTTGTCAGCACATCTTTTGTTTAGATCCAAAACAACAATCTACTAACTGATAACTACAACTGATCTACAAACAAGTATCATGTGTGTGTCTGTGTGTATCCAAAGCATGATATCTTATTCTTCTGTGCATAGAACTCTGTTGTTGTCCAAAAACTATTAAAAACAAATTGTGATTTGTTGACAAGCAGAAAAATGTTAAATTGCCAGCTAAATTCTTCAACATTCATTCCAAATAATCCTTTGGTAAATAACATAGTGGAATTTATATCTTATAGATCTCAGTGAATGTCATAGCCTTACCCTAACCCTATATGGCACACAAGGTTTGGGTGCCCAGGTTATAAGAGGATGTCATAGACAATGGTAGATTTTCATACCTTACAAACCATTTAATGTTTCTTGCAGATAATTTAGCTATAAACGTCTTGTATATTTCATTTCCAGCTTACCAAAGAATAGTTTGAACAGCTCTCTGAGTTGTCTAATGGGCCAGAATCTTCTATGAGCAGCATTCCAAGCACCAATGATGACTACATTCCATCAACAGAGTCAGTTCGTGAAAGCAGTTCCGAGGGATCGTACGATGTTACGAGCAAGGTTCCTGTGGTGAAACTCAAGAAACTGATGTCACGGAAGAAGAAAAAGAAAAAAAGAAGAAAAACGTTGCCTAGTTCTTCTTCTGATAATGATGGTAGGAGAGTAGGAGATGAAAACTCTGACACAAACCTGGGAAATGTGTCAGTAATGAAACTGCAAAAAAAGAAAGATGGTGCCAGAGTTTACAGTAAAAAGCATTATTGTCTGTACTGTCCCGAGCAATGTTATAAAATGGCGAGGCACTTAATACGCAAACACAAAAGTGAAACAGCTGTAGCTAAAGCGATCTCTTTTCCTTTGAAATCAAAGGAACGAAAATTGCATTCTGACATCATTAGAAACAAGGGAAACCGTGCTCATAATAATGAGGTCCTAAAAGCTGGTAGTGGAACACTAATCCCAAGACAAAAACCTGGAAAGCCAGTGAAAGCAAGTGACTACAGTCACTGCATAAACTGTGAAGCTCTCCTTAAAAGAAAATCATTATGGAGGCACATGTCCAGGTGAAAGCTTGCACAAAAATGCAGCACAACAAAGCCAGGTAAGAGTCGGATCCAGTCACTTTGTGCCTATGCACAGCCTGTCCCAGATGGTGTTGGCAGAAAAGTTTGGGAGCTGGTAAATGCTATGCACCAAGATGAAGTTACAAACATCATCAGACAGGAGAAAAGCATTTTGAGATTTGGAGAACATTTGTATTCAAAGCATGGACATGACAAGACCAAACATGAGTACATTAGACAAAAAATGCCGGAAATAGGACGACTAATTCTGCAGTCACGGAAATCTGGCAGACTGAAACGAATTGAGGACTTCTATGTTCCTTCCAACTTCAACTTTGTAGTTGATGCAGTAAAGGATGTGGCAGGCTTTGATGAAGACACGAACATGTACAAAACTCCATCATTGGCTCTGAAACTGGGGCACAGTCTCAAAGAAGATAGCAGATTTTCTTGAGTGTGATGCAAAAATGGCTGGGTCTGACAATGAGGACTTTCTTAAAAATCTGGCGAGGAGCAGGGGTCTTTATGAAAAAAGTGGGATGTGTGTGTATCATCACGTGCCCTACAAACTCTAAAAGAGGGGAAATGGAACACTCCTCAGCTCCTCCCTTTCACTGAGGATGTAAAGAATATGCACTTGTATCTTGATAAGAGCAGACAAGAATACCGAAACAGACTTGAGAATGATCCAAATAAGATGAACTGGTCCAAGCTGGCCAGTTTGACTCTGTGTGAGGTGATCCTGTTCAACCGAAGAAGAGAGGGTGTGGTGTCGAAGATGCCGCTTTGTGCATTCACTCTACGGGACACTTCAGGAGTCCATTCAGATTTGGCACAAGGACTTTCAGAGTTGGAGCAGAAGCTTTGCCAGCATTTTCAGCGCATTGAAATAAAAGGGAAAAGAAACAGGAAAGTTCCCATCCTTCTGACGCCAGACATGCTCTTGTCAATGGAAGCATTGGTTGCACATCAGCGGGCCTGTGGTTTGCCTGATGAAAATCCCTTTTTCCTCTCCAGACCTGAAACAGAGACTCACTGAAGGGGATCGGATGCCATCAGACAAATTGCAAGGGAATGTGGGGTCAAGCATCCTGACACTCTGTCCTCAACCAAGTTGAGAAAGCACGTATCGATACTATCCATGGTTCTAAACCTGAAAGATAATGAGATGGACATACTTGCAAATTTTCTGGGCCATGACATCCGGGTCCATAGGGAATACTATAGACTACCTGAAAGGACGCTGCAGTTGGCTAAAGTCAGCAAAGTGCTGATTGCCCTAGAACAAGGCTGACTGTCAGACTTCAAGGGGGCCTGGACCAAATCCAAATCGATCCCATTGGTAAATGAAATATACACTCAGAAAAATGATCCAGGGCCTTAGTAAATATCACAGTAATAAAAAGGTATACTACCTTAATGAAATCTCTGAAAATCACTTAAGTGCTTATTTGAGTTGAACATACAAAAATAAATGCTTAAAAATCCAACAGCTAATTTTGTCTTAAATTTACATGTGTTATTTAAGTTTGTTTCACAAAAAGAAATGAGTGTTTCAGTAACTAATTATATTTCTCATATATACATAATATTGTCTGTAAATATGAGTGAAAATATTTGAGTATGGAATAATACAATTATACTGATCAGTTTCAAGAACTTTAATTATTACTCATTCTAATTCAATAGTCTACATATCTAACAACAATTTAAGAAAATGAGTAAGTTTTGTTACGCAGAACGTCATGACGTGCCCCATTCGCGGGCAAAGGGTGTATTCATGGGAAATCTATCCTGCATTTTGCAACAACACGAGGCAAGTAGCGGCCTCACAGATGTAGCAGAACTAGCCCCTAACTGACCTTCTCTTCCCTCTTCGGCCTTTCTCAGGAGAGGTAGAGGTAGTAAACAGCTTAACTTTAAGAGTTATTGACTATCTGGAATGTTCACATGGAATGGGATTTCAGAAAGAGACAAGATGTCTGGCTAAGAGACATCTTCCCCCCACGCTCTTTCACAAAAACAGGAACACAGACATCTTCACATCAAAAGATCACCTTTCTCAGGACGTCTATCAAGGAGGTGCTAATTCTTTCTTGATAGACCATGGGAGATGCGGACAATAAAGCTGTCTGGGCAAACAAATGCCAGACCTCAGAGGAATCCACAAAGTCAATTAATGCTGATGGGTTGTAAATTAGACACTCCTGAAACAAACTGTTTTGCAGATCTGTATGTCTTGTTCTTCAGTACACAAGAATAACCTATTCTCTATATTTAATCTCACTTTGGATTTTCGTACAGTGTCAAGCCCGTAATCTGTGTGATATCAATGTTTGTTCGGTGTTTGTAGCTTGTAGGATGACAAAGCTGTGACTTCAACTTTCTTGCCAAAGTTTACCCAAAGTTTCACCATGGAACCATACTGCCATCTAGGGGTTATAGCGGTTCGGTTGAATGTGCTTACTAAGATATGTATTGATAAGTAGTTATAATCGTGTAATTGTTTCAGGCAAATGTAAGTTGCCTCTTTCCTTGTTTCTTGCTATGTTAATGGTAATTATCTTAAAACATATCTTGAGTCACCATATATGTTAGAATAAGCCTTAGTAATTATCACTTTTATCATCATTAAATGTTGTCATCTACGTGCCAAATTATCTAACGCATGTCGTGGACAATGTTGGAATGTCTTTGAAAATTGTTCATTCAAGCTGTATGTGATTGACCATAGTGAGAAGCAGATGAGCCCTCGTACGAACCATTTATTAATTCTCGCTCCATAAAGTGGAATCATATCGCGCGCCCACAAACCATCCCACGTGAGTTACGGCCTCTCGAATAGACATGCCCTGGAGCGAGATTTAAATGCCTGCAAAGCGCAGCAGTAAAGAGTCTTGTTTTCGTCTTCGTCGCTAATAGTTGTTTTTCTGCTGAGTTTCATCCAGCCTTTTTGTCTTTAGTCTTGTTCCGTTGTTTGCTCAGTCTTTTGTGTAGTTCATAGCTACTTTAAGATTAAGATTAAGATTCCTTTATTCATCACAATTTTTAACACACAACATGCAGAGTTGAGGAGGGAAACTGCACACGCCATGCATTTTTGTGAAATTCTTTCTCCGCTTTTGACCCATCCATGGTCAAACCTTCCTCCACGGCAGACCAGGAGCGGTGGGCTGCTAGTCGACCAGCGCCCGGGGACCGGTTCCATTGTTGTCACCATTGGTCAGGTGGTGATCTTCTTGCATGTTTTTAGTGGGGGTATTTTTATGGAGGATACCCCAGGTGAGCACGGGGAGAACATGCAAACTCCACACAGAAAGGCCCCTTTTTCCTCGAGCAGCAGGCACTGAAGGCATGGTGGAGGACACGCCACCAGCGCCCACAGCGGGATTCGAACCTGGGATCTTCTAGCTGTGAGGCGACAGTGTTACCACTTGTGCCACCGTGCCACACGACTTGTTTTTCTTTGTGTAGAATTCTAAGTAAGTAATAATAATTTTGTAGACACTTTTCGACCGGTCATCGAAGAGACTATCAATTTTATTATTATCCGTCTAAATCGTGCTTCACGGACACAACCAAATCGAAAACCTGCAGCCAGACTTGCACCCCTTAAATCAGGGGAACAACCATCTCGAGCCGTTCCTCGCCTGCCACCGACACCGGAGAGGTCCAGTCCCTGAAACATCACCGTCCAATACCCGCTCTCAACCTTGGTGTGCCTGGGTCTTCCACCGGACCGCCGAGCAGATCGAGCCACGGACGACCACTGGAAGCATCTCCGGGCCAGTTCGGAGCAGGCCTCAATAGGAACGCTGCTGACCAAGTAGGCATGATAAGCGGTTTTGAATGAGAGTTGGTCCGTGAGGTTATGACCCTGTAAATTTGCGTAAATTCTATCAACCATTCGTTCCGTAAATTAACTTTACCTGTGCGTCCCCAGTTTTTCTTTTAACTACTTCTCACTATCGCCAAACTCATTTTACTATTGTTTGCCATAAGCTCTTTTTCTGCAGTTACTTGTGTTATTTCAGATCATCTATATTCTCTGTCGTACCATTCATGATACATTGCTCATTATTCATAATTGTGTTTAATAAATAAGTTCTTTTTATATTCAAATCATAGTCAAACGGTGTCCTTTTGAGCTGAATATAAGCGGTCACTATATCAGGAGCTTACACTTCAGATTATCAGACTGGTTTCCTATTGGTTCATTCGTTACCATGACATTAGCATTACAGGAGTCCGTCTCCATACAGTCCTTCTTAGCTGAGGAGGGTGGTGCCCCGATATTTTATTAACGAATGTAATACCAACATTAAAATTAATTCCCCTACACAGACGACGGTGAACTTATATGGATGGAGGACTATACGTCGGTAAGTAGAACACTTGCAATTTTTTAAATCAATTGCAACCCTGTCTTCCCTCATATAATGCTGGGTGTTGTTTTTTTTCTTTTAAATACTGTTGCTGCCTTACTGTTGTGCATAAGCTAACTTTGTTGACAGTTTTCTAGCCGCCAAATTGCTCAGCTAAGTTAAGTTAACACAGGGTTCATTCGGTTAACACACAGTTCCACAGGTAAGGGACCGTATAAGTTAAGCTTTCACGGCGCACTCTCTCTCTCTCTGTGTATTTGGACGCTGTGTTTTGCTTGGTTTTATTTAGTGTTTTTCTAACATGAGGTCGCGTTGACGTTGATGCGCTGGGAAGCTCTTGTGGGAACAGCCACGTACTGCCGGAGCTCCGGAGCTACAGCCGTCCCTCACAGAGGCAGCAGCCGCTGAAGAGCTCATCGGCCGGCCAGAGCTCCGCCTTCGCCCCGGTAGAGACAACAATCACTAATAAACACATGCATGCAGGTTTTTTTAAGTGTTTACCGCTGTCTGATTATTCTTTTTAGGAAATAAACGTTGGTCTCATTGATGTAATATAACAACTGTGGCCGCCACGTTAGTTTGAATTAAAAGTGCGTTTGTGTTGACGTGAACACAACAGTCACTGTGAGCGGATGAGCAGCAGCAGAGTGGCCACGCCGTGACTGTACTCCCTTTGATGTGTGACTGCAGCCGGACCTCGATCTGCTCCGACTGCCTGCTGTCTCCATTGTTAAAGTTTAGCCTTATTTACCTTACTGTATCAGAGTTTCAATCGGGGTTGTTAATGTAAACTCAGTCGTCCGAGTTCTCCTCTTCCAAGGCAACACACACACACACACACTCACTCTCTCTCTCTCTCTCTCTCTCGTGTTGGTGGAAGGACTGGTGCCGGTGTAGGTACCAAATTTGTCCGGGATTCTAGTATTATAGAAGAGGTTTTCAGCCTCCTCTTGAGGAGTGCTGGGGTTCTCAGCTGTCAAGACTTTTTAATGATATTTTTGGGGAAACACTTGATACCTAGAGCAAGTAAAGTATGAATTATTTTGTCAAGCATGTTAAAAATGTTAATGTCTCCTTTACAGCACCAACACTGCTGCAGCACCAAAACTGTTAAAGGAGAGAGGGTGAACAAAGACATAACAGAGGAGGTAAATGGCATCTATTAATAATGTACAGAAGAATTTTATGTTTTTCATATGCAAAAAGACCTATTTTTTCCCCATATTTTTGAAATCTGAACTAAATTACAAATATAAAATTATTCATTAAAATTATTTATTCATGTTTTCATATAAAAATATTAATTCAAATTATTCATTATTTCATGTTTTCCATTAATTATAGTTGTAGATGTAATTTACATCAATGTGCATTTTAATTCATTTATTAGAACTGTGTGATTAAAAACATGTTAATCCAAAAACTGTACATGAAATGAAACAGCATTTAATCAGTCAGTTTTTTTTAAACTTTATAACACTATTTATCCTCCTCTTTAAGGTGGCGGCCCATGGGCTGGCAATGTAAGCTCTGCACATTTGAGGATTCTTCAAAAGGGGAGCTTCTCAAGCATTATCAAGTCAAGCACGGTACCTATGGTCGTGGCTATTCAGTACCCTGCCTTCATTTAAGCTGTCCTTGCTCCTTTAAAACATGGGGTGCCCTTCGTACACACTTGTCTAAATCCCACAATTCAATTCCAATGTAAAATTTGTGACTCGTTTTATCCTAGTACAAAAGACTATTTTCATCATATTAATTCCCATTTGAAAAGACATGAAACCATAGAATGTGCTTTTAGTGGATGTGATTTCAAGACTAACATATGTGGAACTTATGCAACGCACAAAAGTAGAAAACACAAGTCCCATTCATGGAAAGACTTAAAGATTGATGTAATCGCAAAGCATCCCGTTGCTACTGAGAATGAAATTGACTTTCTTGTGTTGGAATCTGATGGTCATGTTGATACCACCTTAGAGTTGGATTGTGGAAGGGATAGGGTTTAGATAGGAGTCTTAATGTTGTCAACATGTTGTTGTTGGTGCATTTCAACTGTATGCTTATATGCTCATGTTGAAAATCAAACTACCAGTAGATAATATACCCAGAGTTTACATAATGCAAGTTGAGAAATCTCAATCAGACTCTGTTCAGAGATAAAGTTGATATTTTATATTTGTCAAAGTAGACAAATAAATGTTTAATGAAAAATGTTGGCGTGTAGAAATGCTTTGTTTTTTTTTTGTTTTATTGTTTGTTTCATATATTGACCTGAAGTACTAAAGTAGATTAAAGAGAAAATACATTTTAAGTAAATAGAACATATTTATTCTGATATTTGATAGTCCATTATTAATTACATTCTGTTAAAAACATCAAGTAAATGTAGCAGATTTGTTTTGTTAAATAATAATCTCATTTTCAGTTACATCTACCTAACATTGTAATTTTATCTACTCAATTTTTTGAGTGGTTCAAACTTAGGGTTACTATTGCATAGACTTAAAATTTTAATTATATAAAATAAATTTTAGATTTCATGGTACTCAATGTAGTTATCTAGATCAGCTTAAATTTTTTAATGACATTGACTTAATTCATAAAGTAAATCTAACTGATTTCACAGCTTTCAAATTTACTCAATATTTTGTGTGTAATATTGTTACACAGATTAAATTGAGTAGAGCATAGTTAAATTTTTCTGAGTGTATGTATGCATGTATGCATGTATGTATTTATGTATGTATGTATGTATGTATGTATGTATGTATGTATGTATGTATGTATGTACAGTGCTTAACAAATTCATTAGACCACCTATCATAGAAACGAGAACACATAAATATTTTAGAAATTCCTCAAAAACTTGTATAAAACTAAAAATGTTATTATTATTTATTTGGCAAATAACAAACTGAAACAACTAAATAGTCCTTTTTCACACATAATAACCAAAAAACTTCACATTTTGTTTGGCCTTGATAACAGCTTGTGTAACAGACTGTGATATATGTTAGTGTATTTCACTAAAATCCCCCATTTCCTGTGTTTCTTGTTCATGTGTGCTATTTTTGTGCCTGTTCCTGAGTCTGTGTGTGTGCTGCCATGCCAATATGCCCTGCGGTAAGTCACAGTTTAAGCACGCTCCTCCAACCAAAAGTCTTATAAATTATTATTTATGTCTTTGGTACAGTCTTAAGTTTCGTGAGTGAATCCGGCTTGTGTGGAGATTGTTTTGGCTCAGTTTCGCTAAGTTTTGCCAGTCAAATATGTTTTTCACCATAAAAACGGACGCGACGTTAGCCGCTATGCTAGCACTAGCATAGCTAACGTAGTGGTTAGCTAGTGTAGCGTTTAGCTTACGTAGCGGGTAGCTAGCGTAGCTGTTAGCTAACGTAGCGGTTAGTCTCTGCTGCTGGTCTGAATGTGTGTGTTGTGTTTTTTATCAGAGAGAGAGAGGAGACGTGCTGCAGAGGGGCACACCGGCTCATATATGATTTTCTGTCTGAACAGGTACGAGAATAGCAGGTCATGTTAATTGTTTCCTGGATGTTTTTTTATTTATTACATTTGCATTAATATTTATTTGTCTTGATTTATTTTGATCAATATGTTTTCTAATGGTTTCTTTTGTAAGATCCTGTTATTTTTGATATTTTTGTACATGTATATTTTCATATAAAAAACAGAGCTGTAAGCTACATGGCCAGAGAGAGAGAGGAGACGTGCTGCAGAGGGGCACACCAGCTCATATATGATTTTCTGCCTGAACAGAATAAAAGTGATCCAGAGAGCAGATTGGTCGAGAGATTTCTTCATTTAACAAGACACAACGCAGAGACGAGTAACACGGGTTACACTTGCATTCTTGCTGGCATTGTTTTTGCGTACTTTTCGACAGTCTCTTTTGTCATTGGGTTCCAAATAGTTTCTAGCTGTTCCCACAGACTTGCTTTAGATGAAACTTTTGTGTGATCCATTCCTTTTTCTTGGTCAAAGAGTCTCTGCACAGCTTTGAAGTATGCTTGGGCTCACTGTCTTGGTATATGAACCCATGGCCAGTCAGATTCAGTCCAGAAGGGATTACATGATGCACTAAGATGTTGTGGTAGACGGTCTTGTTCATGAAACTGTTGATTTTCACTCATTTGCCCACACTGTTTCCACAAATGGAACCCCATACCATAATGGAGTCTCCACCGTGTTTTACCATGGGTGCAATACATCTGGCATCAAAACGTTTCAGCTTTTCTCAACAGCTTTTCTGCGGACATTAACATGACGATGCTGACCGAAGAGTTCAGACTTGGACTCGTCCATCCAGAGTACCTTCTTCCAGTCATCAACAGTCCAGTGTTTGTGCTCCCTGGCAAATCTGAGGCATTTCTGGATGTTTGCAGGTCTCAATAATGGCTTCTTAGCAGCTGTTCTTCCCTTTAAGCCTTGTTCCATCAGTCCTCTGCTGGTCATTCTGGAGACTTTCTCAGACTCTGATCTAGAAGCATTCATCTCTGCCTGAAGATCAGCAGCGGTCCTCCTTCTGTCTCTAGTACTTCAAATCTTGAGGTGTCTGACATCTGCTTCAGTTAACTTTCGTTTCCTGCATTTTCTAAATACCAGTGTCGGCAATAGACTCCAAAACATCCTTGACCACACTGTGAGAACACTTTATGTCTTTCCCTATTTGTCTCAGAGACCATCCACCAACATGAAGTGCTTTAATGCGGACTCTTTCATTTTCAGTGAGCTCTCCACGTTTTACCATTTTTGGTCCTGCTGGACTGCAGCCTCGTGCAGGAGGGGGGTGTTTCAAACTGTTTGTGTCCGGAGTGGGAGGGGTCAGCCACAGTCTTACCTGCATGCCTCCGGACCCATGTGCAGGTCCTGGAGAGATGGCAGATTGCAACCAATCACATTCTCATTGGGCTAGTTACCTGTTTTTACACACAGGGTTGAACTGTACCATTACAATGATTAGATTATTTTTATCTGTGTATTGTGCCCAGCACCTCTGGTGCTGTGTAGCGCAGCCTTTTTCTCCCTCTCTGCACTTTCTCTCTCCCTCTCGCTCTTCCTCTCTCTCTCTCCCAGGCAGTGTGCAGGCGGCGGCGGCAGCGGCACAGGTGTGGGGAATCTGCAATCAGGCTGCCACACACCGGCGGCAGCACTCCAATCAACTCACTCAGC
The DNA here is from genome assembly GCA_037975065.1 of Chaetodon trifasciatus. Lineage (NCBI taxonomy): Eukaryota > Metazoa > Chordata > Actinopteri > Chaetodontiformes > Chaetodontidae > Chaetodon > Chaetodon trifasciatus. Next base: position 18,983 of record JBBMOE010000257.1, read on the forward strand.
TGCAGTGTTTATGAGGAGACAGAACCCCACTACTCGTCGCCAGTCCGTAAACCGACAAACGTCAGTGCTTTGGCTCTGTAAGTGTTTTTTGATTCCGCGTTTTTCCTTGAAGTAATCCTAGTTTGTTCCGTGTGTAGATTACTCACTCCAGTGCTCATTCCTGTCCTGCCTCACCTGCAAACGTTTCCTCCGGATCATCTCCTCGTCTCTTGCCATGCTCCATGCCTGCCCGGTTTTCCACCTCCTGCCGCAGCTGCTGCCACCTGCTCCACCACGCTGCCAGCTCCTGTCTCCTGTCTCCCTCTCTGCCCTCAGTTAAGTCCCTCAGTCCGTCCAGTTTTAGTTTCCTTAGTTCCTAGTTTATCTAGTTCATTTGTTTCCCTAGCATTACTTCTAGTTCCCATAGTTTTTTGGTCAGGTTTGTGTAGTCAAGTAAATTATAGTGTAGCCAGTTCTGTGAAGTAGTTTAATTGAGTTCTATTACTAGATCAGTGTTCCCCTTGACCCCTAGGTGGTACCCTTGTTTCCTTCTCGTTTCACCCCAGCTGTCCTGGGTACTATTTGTTGATTTTTCTGGTTAATAAATATTATTTATTTCTACTCATACTGTGTGTGTTGCTTGCACCTGGGTCTCGTGTGGTTCCTGTAACACTCTGTCTGTCCGTCTGTCTATGTATCTATCTATAATATACAGATAACTGTTGCAAAGCAGCTAATAAGTCAGTTGTTAGCAGTTAACTGTCAATTTATTTTTTGACACATTATTTTAACATTATCACATTATTTCACACTAAATGCACTCCTTGCAGTGGTGGAAAGTAATTAGTGCAATTACTCAAGTACTGTACCAAAGTACAATTTTGGCATACTTGTGCTTTACATGAGTTTTTCCATTTAATGTTACTTCAACCTTCAACTCCACTACATTTCAGAGGCAAATACTGTACTGTTTACTTCACTACAATTATTTGACGCTTAATTATTTTTCTTGTTTAAAAAACATGATATTGATGCAGTACTGTGCTACTAATCTATCAAGTGGTATGCAAAGCATCTAAAAGCTTCACACTGATGAACTACAATATTAAAATATTCTTACACGTATTTCTAAGTGATTAAGTAATTATATAATATTCTATAATAACACCTTTAAAAAGGTTCCATTCTGCATAGTGTGTACCTTTACTTTTGATATTTAAAGTACATTTAGCTGATAATGATTCTCTACTTTTAATTAAGTAACGTTTTGGATTCAGGATTTAATGCCTGTTTGTGCTGGATGTCCTGTATTGCACCAGTGATGATACTAGTGAGGATTCTCTCTAACTAATCAGTGGTCTGCAGTGTTTACATGTCATCTGCACGAGTGCCCCCTGTACAGGGGGCAGTGTGAGATGACACAGTTCAGATGGTCAATGCTCATGCTAGGAAGCACCAATCCTAACTTGTAGCATACCAGAATGACGGGAAGAAACTCAGCTAAAAGCCTCTACCAAACATTGGCACCCAAACGAAAAACATAATACATACCCAAAGAAATTATATGCGCATGTAATGAAAACACAGAAATAGCATATGTCCATTTTAGAGCATCTGCTGTTTTTACCACTTCACGCAAACCACACAAGCCTAGTATCATATGAAAGCAGAGAGTCTGATGATCTCGAAAATGTCTGCCTCCTCACTGTGCAACGAAAACTCGGCGAGCTAGCAGCCAAAGAGTAGCAGAAAAAAATTTGCTAAATCATACAGTATGTCTTACCTTTGCTGTTTTGTGGTCTAAAGTTATATTCCAGCCCGAAAAAATGCTGCTAATGTCTCCTCCTATGACTCTGCATTAGTTTGAGACCAATCATGAGGGTCCTGGCTGTTTACATAAAGAGGAGGGGGTTTCTAGAGTGGAGGGAGCGCTCTTCATGCGATCTCAACCTATCTCTGGGGTTACTTCCTTCGGGATCGTCATTGGTGTTTCTATGGTGAGCTTGGGCACTGCCCCTCAATTCTCTTGACTCTGACTGGTTGATAGAGGTGTCGCTCATCAAAATAGACCAATGGGTCGCTGAGCTACTGACGGCGTTACCACACAGTGAGTTTCACCGCTCTGTCTCATTTACTCATGAATGAGCAGAGCGCTCACAGATGACTCTGCTGAGCAGCCCGAGGTGTTATTTTACTGTTTTATTTGCATTTTGTCCTTTTGTGAGAGATAAGAACAACAGCAAGCAGAAAAAAAGGCTGAAAAAGTGTTTTCAACAGAGGAGTTTCTCCGTAAGCTTGGACAAGATAACGGTACTCTGCCCAGTTAAGTGCCTGGACACACCTGTGTTAAAACATCTGTAAAACTGCTCAGTACTACTATCACAGGAATCAAAGGTGGTTTGCACTCTAAATAATGGTTTGGTTTTTTTTAGGTGGAGATGAAAATTAAAATTTTCTACTGTCTTCCAGATGAGTTTACTCCAACACAGTAGTAACACATATCTTGATTCTTCTGTAGTAATCTCACTGGTCTTAGCTTCCTTTTGAGACCAAGATAATTCATACAGCGCTTGTAGTTGTGAAGATATACTGTATTTATTTTGGGTAAGTCCTTTCGGACAGGAGGTGGACAAACTAGGCCTCGCATTGAAGAGGCATCAGCTCAACTCAACTCGGTTTGAACCTCAATGGAGGTGATACTTAAAAAAGTCCCAGTTAGCAGTTAGTAGCCACAACATTTTCTGATGGGAAACCAAAACAAGCGAGTAGAGTTGAGCCAGTTAATATCAGGTTTTCAGAGAGTCTCAGTAAGAGGTGAATGAAAGGGAGTATAAACTTGCATCTTGTTGTGCAACCCTGAAAGTAAATGCACCTTGTATACCTGTAGTCTACACCCCTGATTGTCTTTTTCTTTTTTTGTTTTTCTTAGAAACCTCAAAGAGAAGGAGTTGGTCATTCGCAGAGGTCCACGCTGTAGAGAAAACACTAATGGCTTTCATCGCGTGTGGTAAAGTACCAGGGAGATCAGAGTGTGTTACCTGCATTTTTTGAGAGTTTTTGATGTTTCAAGTGATTTTTGTGTTCACAAAAAATTATAATGATTTTAGCTGTTAAAATCATGTCTATACACCCTTGAGAAAGGCTGAATCCCACCAGGCACTTGTCAGTCATTGGATCCTATGGTGTGATAAAAACGTGTGTGTGTGTGTGTGTGTGTGTTAGTGCCTGTTATCTAGGTGGTTAACTGCTTTCCTCCTACGTCCACTTTGTACCATCCAAACACTCACAGACGATCTGCTGATTATCAGTTCTTTCCTCATCTTCCCTTGATGTTTGTTCCAAAACAGAAATGCAGCATGAAATCAGTCAGAGTGAAGCCGCTGAATCAGTTTGTCAGAATTAAAGGCTTCAAGAGCAAAAGTCTGTCCTCACACAGACCAGTGGACTAACTGTCGGACAACTCAGATTTCAAGTCAAGTCACCAAAGGCAGAAATCTGCAGGAAGTTTGACTCTTTTGTTCCACTTCAGTCTCATGAAAGATCAACAAGCAGCAAAGAACCAATGACACAATGCCTGTAAAGTTACAGATCACAGCTGATCACAACTGCTGTGATTCAGGTTTTCAAGCACCAAACTTCAGATCTGAGTTCAGATCTCACAGGAAAAGCCACTGAGGAGATCATCAGTTCCTCCAACAGCTGACTGGTTTCTGTGTGTTCAACCCCGAGGCAGGAAGCCAGAAGGACATCAGAGCAATCCAGTAAAATGGATGACAGCGATCACAGCACAGCCAGGGGTTATCTGTAAAACCAGTGCAAAGAGCTCAATAAAACACATCACCTGTACATCTGTGACAGCAGCTTCTTCTCTCCCTGTCTCCCCATCTCTCTCTCCCTCGTCCAGCCAGTGTCTGTCCTCTAGGACTGAGTCAGATCCACAGAGCCAGGTTGTCATGTTAAACTTGCTTCACTGCCTGTGTCTGTCCTGAATCTTTACCTTTGG
>JBBMOE010000258.1:0-12348 GCA_037975065.1 Chaetodon trifasciatus
AGTGTGGAGAGAGCGGATCTAACGCGGAAATCACTGACAGATTTCGGCGTGGTCAAAATCACTCTCGGAGGAGGAATTCGCTCTTTGAATCTTTTATCATGGAGTATCATGAGAGACAAGGAGGCTATGAAAGGAAACTGCTGCGATCAGGACCTGTAACGGGAATTTACCCTGTCCAGCAATGCTCGAGGCGTGTCAAGCGTTTGATTGACGTTCACAGTTTTAACTGTCGGCATCCCAATAGAGGATGCTATTTTTTGTAGACATCACAGTAATTTTAGGAGCAAGAGAGACAGAAGTTTAACATGGATGGCAGTTAGTGTAATAGACCAATTCAGCGTTTTCAATGATGTTGTTCTGTATTTTGGTTTCCCTCTGAACAAACTGTCCATCAATTAATAGATGAATCTGTTTATTTGCTGGTTTTATCATCCAAACCACTTTAGGTCAGCCATTCCACTGCAGACCCTCTCCTTCCCTTTCCTCGAAACTCGATTCATCAAAGCTGGTGACACAGTGACACGGCGACAACTCCTCCCCCCCTCCAGTGGGAGCCGCTCTGGCTTGTCGTGGGACATCAGCAGCAGCAGCAGCTGAAAGAAAGCAACAGGGAGGCTGAGCAGGAGCGCAAAAAGCTCATGGGCCCCTCCTATCGGTTGTGTGAGGGGGAGGAGGAGGAGGAGGAGGAGGAGGAGGAAGAGACAGAGGATCAGAAGCGGGAAAGCAGCAAGTCAGTTAGTACGTTGTTTTATTCAGCTACACTATTGTAGAATTTTCAAGGAGGTAAAACGTGCAAACCAATTGATATGATCCTATGGGATATTTTTTCTGATTTTAGATTTAGAAAAGGATGTGTAATTTCCTAAAACAGCTGGTCACTCTGGTTTGTAACAAACATTGCTCAAACATTTGGTACTCTAATGAGTATTACCGGCAGCAGGATGGTGTATGTTCATGGTAATGAAGGAAAATATCTCCCAGTGCAACAGTGTGGCTCATTGATGTGTTTGTAATACTGCTTGAACAATAGTGGAGCTCAGTGGCACTTGTTATGAGGATACATTGAAGGTTGGGTCAGGACAGCACATGGGATTTGTTGACTATGACAAAAATATAGTATATCACAACTTACCCTATAAATATTTTGTATATAACCAATTGTTGAAACACAACCTTACAGTACAGCACTTTAAATATCCAGGAGACTCCATTATGTCTGTGTTGAGGAACATTGTAAGCAACAGAAATCTTTCACATATGAGCTTAGGGGAAGAAATGTCTAAGCCAGCGTCTCTGCACACTTTGCTTGGTCCATGTCAAGTAACTATCAACACTTCAACATTTGCCCTTTTCATTGTCACCGATGTATAGGAAGAATCCTTGTAAGTAGACAGCTTCACTTTTAAAAATGTCCATCTAGTCTATATCCATGTCTGTGATCTTGTTTCAGGCTGTTCTGAACCAGAAGTTCACTGACTGCTTTGTTTTGGTCTTTCTGAACACCCAAGCTGGAAAAAACAGTGAGTTATTATACTGATATGATCATTAGTGTAATACTATAGTCGTGCAAACATCTCAGCAATGTTTCTTCTTTGTGTCCTTCCTCCAACAGAGTCTCAAGATTGTGTTTCAGGAACGGCTGCCATCACAGCCACAGGGGCAAGCATGTATCATCACCTTGAGTCTGTCATCAACACCATCTGCTACAACCTCTGGACAGGACTGTTATAGAGCTGATCAGTGTTGGAAAGTCACAGAATCAAGCCTTATGTGATACCTCAACTATAAATAATAGACTGATGATGTGAATTGCTTGTTGGCTTGTCGGCCCCCTGCACCCCGGGTGTTGGAATAATTGAACATAGAAGTTATCTTACATTTGCTTATATTGTTTGAGAGTGATATGTGTGTGTGTGCAGGATGTGTGCAAACTGTTTTTCAGGCTCATATGCAGACTCAAGGACAAGGAACAGGGTGAAACGGCATTGAAGAGATAGACAGGAAACCCTCCTACACAAAGAAGAAGGCTGTATGGAGAAGAAGGCAGCAGATAAGGATGTCAGCCTTGAACTGAATGAAGACACCTGTTGTAGACGAGAACATTCGCACAACTTTGCTTAGATAGACATAATTTCAAGGATGCAGCCTGTGTGTCCCCCATCCCTTAGAAGGCTGCAACCTTTTGTAACCAAGGACCACCTAAAGGAAATAAAAAGAGAGGAGACGACAGGACGGATTCAGAGCGGGTTGGAGAGTGTAACTGAACACGTCTCTGTCCGTTCTCCTCGCGAGTAAAAGAACTCTAACTCTGTGTCTTCTCTCTTTGTGTTTGTTTTAATAGTGTTCTAGGTTGTTTGAACCTGACACCGGGACTTCCCCCCACTCCCAGAACCTGCTGGTCGCCTTTAGCGTGTGTAGGGGAGCACATGCCATGTTGAGAGAGGAGCAATGTCTGAACTCAAGTGCTGCAGAAACACAGGCTTGCTTGGACCATTTCCATTTCATCCACTTCCAATGTACTGGATGTGGTGGTGTCCGCCCTCAGACTCTCACTGTCTTCATCATCACACTCTGTCGAACTGTCAATGTCATGGAGTTTTGTGAATCCTGCTGGAAGTTGATGAGGAAGGTGTTGGGGACTCACCTCGGCAACAGTGTACCATTTACACTGTGCAGCATAATGGAAGAGAGGGTGTACATGGAGGATCCACCATTGTTGAGAGGAGCTGTGCTCTTTGTTGGAATGGCACTATAGGGTGCAAAAACACACCTACACTTGTTCCGCTACGCCTGACAGTTCAGCTGGAGCGAGAGGAACGAGAAAAGAAGATGATTCCCTGGAACGGAACTGACAAACCAATCTGTGCAGATTTCTGATCTTTGTGTAGTACATACTTTTATGGTCTAACCCTCTTTCCCCCTAACCCTTCTCTCTCAGTGTTGTCCAGTGATGGTCCCACCCTGATCAGTTTGATGATGGATCACTTTTGAAATCGCACAGTGTGCCGTTGCAGCATGAACAGTACTACTCCCATTGCAGCTGCATGTCTGTCAAGTCAAGTCAAGTCAAGTCAAGTCAAGTCAAGTCAAGTCAAGTCAAGTCAATTTTATTTACAGACAGCTGAGCCGCACCAGAGTGCTTCACATGAAAGTGCTTAAAGTGCAGTAAACACAGGAATGAACTACTAAAGTTGTCGAACTGGCACGGCCAATTGTTAATCGGTAGGAACCTTGTGTGCTGATTGGTGTGCTTTAGTAAAATTACCTGTGAAGTGATGAGAACTTGGGGAAACAGCGACCTGCACCCAGCTGACCGCTGGCTCCGGTGCTGCATGCTAACACTAACAGTCACTGTTTTGAGTGATATTAGCATTATTAGCTCTAAAGCTATATTATCTTGAAACCTCTCTTCTGAAAAGTAGAGTTGAATTAGAAACACAAAACCTTTATTATTAATAATACATGTCTTTCTGTAAGTTTTGTTGAAAAGCAAGTGTATTACAAGTACCAGAAAGTTTAATGTTGCTCTCGACACTCCTCATTTTTCTCTCTGAACCAGGCTAACTTGGGGGAAAAATACATGTACACAATAAGCAGAATGTGATCTCCTAATAAGAATAAAAATGATGATGATGATGATGATGATGATGATGATGAAAATAATAGCCATGTCTAACACAACTATGCTGTCTTGCAGTTTAGTTTATTCACAAACAACGACAATAAAAACATGCATTCATCAATAACAATTTACTCTCACCTACTGTTTCACCTCCCTCGGAGCCTTTGTCCTCCCTCAATATCACATACATCAACAACACATCAGTGGCCTGAAACGCGTGCCCCCCGATTCAGGGCTGCTGAACACACCAGTCTTGGTCCCATGTCCCATGTTCATTACTTGGTGTGTGCTTCATATTCGAGCCTTTACTGTTATTGTTATTACTTTGTTGTCTTTTACCCTTTTAATTGCGCTGATCTAGTGTGTGTTCATGAGCAACTGAGAAAGTTGTTAAGTGGAGATCTGGCACAGTTTGTTGTTTCCTTGTGCCTGTCTTTGTGTTTTTTTTGTACGTAAGCCCAAAGGGGTATTGCATCCAGACTTTATTACTTTGAAATCACAGTATCATTTTGACAGTTCATTTCACTTTCATGGAAAACATTGGGTCTTTTAATAAATAAGATTCACACAATTGTCACTTATTGTTGTTCATCTGCACATGCAGAGAGGGAGGGAGCGAGAGGGAGACACAGACAGACAGACAGACAGACAGACAGACAGACAGACAGCATTTTGGCCTATCCTGCTTTTGTGACTGAGGCTGTCGTTTGCACTGTTGACCACTAGATGGAGGCAAATGATAAGGCTTGATAGACTCAGCTGGTCCTCCAGAGCCAGCTCCGAAGAGATTTATGAATGACCCCAATTTTAAAAGGAGTGATTACTTCTGTGTGAAGCTTTTCCACAGGTGTCATCGCACTTATGCCTTTCAGGAAAGGGGATCCCATCTGTGACTACCACAGGACTGTCCATTCTGAAGCCATAGGGAAACAGATCCCACAATCGGGGTATCTGTTCTTCTTCAAGGCAGAGGATGGAAGGGGCATGTGCACTGATGCCACTGCATCCCCATGTGTGTGTCATCCAGACAAAGACACCTACGGCAGAATGATTAACAACTCAAGAAAAAGAGCTAACATCAAACCCCAGATGTGCCCCATGAACATCTCTGGTGCACCACAAAAAACAATTATCCTCGTCACTCAAAGGGACATCAGGGTTCTTGAGGAACTGCTGTTTGACTGTGGGGTCACAAGGAAAGCCTTTGGAGGGGAAGGACAAGATTTGGAGTGGCTTGATGATTGACAATTTCTTGTCAACAGGACTGTTGATGCTGCTATTGCAGCAGCCCTGGATCCTACGTGAAAGATTTTCTTCCCTTTAAATATATTATATTCCTATTATTGACATGCTCTGTCAATACTTAGAATGTTGTTAAGTGTAGATTCCAAGTCTCTAGCTTGTGGCACAGCCGAATACGAGCCAGAAAGACATAGCACAGTGACCTTTTGACCTCTGAGATATAAACCACCACAACTCTGGAACCCAAGGGGCTAGGGACACAGGCCCATTGGTTCCCGAAAGCCCTCAGGGAGCTCTACGACATATGTCAGAATCAGATCTGTAGCTGCCCATTTTGTGTCAAATCTGCAACCAGGCCTGCGTAGCCACGTCTTGTCCGATCCAACTCCCCCTAGACCATCATGCAGGCTCAGGCCAAATGGAGCAACTCGACTCCTTTTGGTCCGAGGGACACGAGCCAGGTGTCTGTGGGAAGGTCTCAGTGTGCCGAGCTAGGCCCAGTCAAAACCAGGGCTCTACGCCTTTTCATTGCTGAACTAGGGGCCACCAAAATTGGAAAACCGTTGCCTAAGGTCCATATCACAGCGAAGGAAGGGCACAGAGACAGAGGCAGGCGGGCAGGCTGGCGGTCAAAGACAGCGCGGCTAGGATGAGGCAACATGAAGGGAGGTGGTGAATCAGAAACAGGTTAAGGTCAAAGGTCATACTGTGTAACACTTGTGTAAGGGTGGTGAGTTTGGACACTGAATGGGGTAGAGTTGATTGTTTGGGCCTATAGTTACACTACAATCTGTTGCACAGGGCTCCCAAACAATGCTGTACTCTTAACTCCTGTCCTGTCAATCTTCTGAATCTCCTCTGACCTACGAGGGTTGATGTTAAATTGTTAAATCTGCCTTTTGCCCTCCAGCACATAGCCTCATGTTTCTCATCCTGCACATGAATCATAGGAAAGTCCCAGGAAGCACGTGCGTGAGTACCACCATGCCTCTGCTCAATGCTCAGCACAATAGCACTAAATGATTGTTGCCACAGCCATTTCTCTGGTCATCAGTGCTCGGCTTACATCACAAAACATCTGTTTCTCATGTCATCACATGTCTGCTAGAAAAAACTACACTACAACACACAGAAATGTTTCACACCCAGGAGTTCCCGAAAGAGTATGTTAAAATTAGTTTGTTGTCAAGACAAAATAAATATAAATAATTTAATAAGGGATTACAAATGCATTATTATAATAGAATAAAATACTGGATTGATGAAAGAAATAGGCACAATGATAAGACACATGTATACACACACACACACATACATACATATATATAAAAAGTGTCATGCAAACATATATGAGAGTATAAAATATAAACATAAAATAAATTAGGTAAAAAGTACTGCACAAAAAGGGAACAAGTGCTGAAATAAGTGCTGTTTGTAAAGTTTTAAAACACAAGTTATAAGGTGCTCTAAGAAATTAAAACAATCCAGTATATGGGTATAGAATAAAACACATAAAATTATGGTAAACAATTTCGAATAAATACGTCTATAATTAGATCAATATGAAACTCAAAAAACAAAAGTTATAAAACATTAAAACATCTCAGTTCCTTTAAAAAAAGGGAAGGGTGGTGGAAGAAAAAAGGTTAAAAGAGAGATGGTGCTCCTTAGAATTTTTCATGAAGTCCTGTTGGGTGGATGGTTTTGAGCGGGTGGATCCATCTCCTCTCGGCCGCCCGTCGCTGTGCCACGGGCCACCACCGGTTGCTCTCCAGACCCACACTCTGGATGTTGTGGGGGCCATGGAGTTTAAAATAGTTGTATAAAATGTTTGATGTTTCAAAGCAGCTACTCCTCCTGTGTCCTTAAAAAAAAACGTTAGTGGTGTCGTGGAATGTGAAGGCCGATTGAACAAACCACAGCAGGCAAAAATAAGAAAAACCACTCAAATTTAGCTGTCCAATTATTTCAGGAAAAAATCTTCTTAAAAATGTCCAATAATGATCTGCAGAAGTCAGAAGTCTGAAAAGCAAATTACTTTATTATCGATAATAAAGGGGAACACACACAGAAACACACAGCATGCAATCCCGGTCAGCTCCGTTTTACAATGGGCTGCGCCCTGTCTTTTATACTATTCATCCCTCAAAGAAGAGGCAGCTGCTAAGACACCTGCAAGGTCAAAAGGCAGCTAGAGACACCTGCAAGACTGCAGAGACACCTGCATAGCCCCTAATAAGGATTCTCTACGAAATTAGTTAATTTTATAATTTCTTCACTTTTGCTATAGTGTTACACTTGGCGAATCAGCTGTTACTACAATATTGCCCTTAACAAGTCAGCTGCTATCACAGATCACATCCTAACAATTCATTTCTGCAATATCAGGTTGATTCAATCGATTGTTATCAGCTACCATTGGTTATAACATTTTCCCCAGTTATCACATATCTTCATATGTCTTATTTGAGAAATTATACCCCATTTAGCAAACTTCATTATAGGCAAAGAACACATCTTACAAAGTATTAAGGCATATCACACAATACTATTGCCTTTAAGTGCACTTTTGACATTATATTAAATCATGGTGAGATTAAATATTAAACCATAGAGTGATTATAAGAACGTTCAATCTATCAGCAGTTATAACAAAATATTAAGACATGGATTGTAAAAGAATACTTATTTACTTATGTAGAGGCACCTACAAGGCCATAGGAAACTGATAAGGGTGCCCTGTGATTTCATGATCTTTCTGCTTCTCCTTCACTTCTCTGTAGTGTCATGTTTAAAGTAACAGCAGCACTCTAAGCACATGAACTATTATCACAATATCGCATTATATCATCTTCACTTACAATATCATGCTCAACAAATCAGCTACTATCATCTACCATTAATTACAGTGTTTTCACTCAATTCAAAAAAGAAAACCCTGGTATCTAAAAACTCCACTGTGTCGGGGTTTTAGGTTTTGTTTTAGTTTTATTTTGGGGTGGTGTGAGTTACGTGTAGCCTAAAAGGCAAGAAGGTTTTTTGTACCCTCAGAAGATAACATTTTTGAATATTTTTATTCCTATTTTTGGTACAAATACTCAAACACAAATAATCAAAATGTAAGTGATAAATGTATACATAACTCAACCAGATGGTGGGAAGCTTCAGAAGCTTTGGGATGAACAATCTTGGGGTCTCTGCAAAGTTCTGAATCTGAGCTTTAATTTGGTGTATTACTCAAGTAAATCAGATCATACTAACCTGAAAGACGAGACTAAATAGAGTGCACAGATTTGACACGTGACCTGTGACGGCTGCTGAGAAATGCCAACACTAAATCTGTAATTTTAAGCAGCCAGTTTGTGCTGACCTGGAGGTTCAATACTTGTTGGAAAGAAGAGGGACAGGGTTATCTAAGCTTTTATTTGATGTGCAGCATGTGTGATTTGAAGCACGTTTTCCAGAAATACAGTCGTAAAGGTTACAATACAAAACAGCATTGCTGGAGGCCACGTGAACAGTGTACAGTGAAGTGGCTCTTTGTGTTCCTTTTGGAAATGCACGAGTCAAATACAAAAACCTCTTGTTCTTCTTATCAGCCCATCCCGTCCAACTACAAGCTTTTTAACTGCAGCAACTTTAAGATTTGTAATATGTAATCATAACTCAACAGCATGCTGTTAGCCATTACAATGAATGATACACGAAACATGAACTCTCAACATGAACTTTATTGAACAAAGTTAAAACATCTTTTCTTCCTCCTCCTCCTCATCCTCATCCTGGTCTTCCATGATGGTTGGAAGAGTTGGGACGAATCTTTCTCTGTAGCTTCCTCCCTTTCTTCTTCTTCTTTTCTTCATCTTTCTGATCTAAAACAGAAAAAAAAACAATGGTTAAGAATGACTTTTAAAGAATGCATTTAATGGACCAAAAAGGACAAATATCTCCTGAATAATGTTTACCAAGACTGGAGAAGGTGGCGGCGTTGCAGATCTTAATAAAATAAGCAAGTTCCCGTACCTTAATTCTCAAAAATAGTTGGACTTACTCATTTACATGAATTTAATGTAACTCAAAAATGAATTGTTGGTGTCGTGGTCAGCAGATTATGACACACGCACACACCTAATCATGTGACATGGTTATTCATTTGGCTTTAGGACAGTGAATACTTGAGTAAAAGAGAAGATGAATAATAAGAATTCCCCCATTTGAGCATATTACGCTCACAAAATAACATTAATCAAACTCAAATTAATCATCGAAATCCCACATTTTATGAAAATGTAAAAAAAAATTAAAATGAAAATTAAGAAAAATAAAGTAATTAAAGTAATCAAACAGTATCAATAGTGCTAAATTAACATTTAACAATTTATGAAAACTATATATAAAAAAAAAAAAAACGTCTAAAGTGATCAAAGTAAAGTAGTGATCTGTTTCTGTTCTTCTCTTACCCTGGGATAACCTGTCTTATAGATCTTGACTTCATTCCATTTTTCCTTAGGAGGCATTTAGGTACAACAGTAAGCAAAAGATGTCATGACTCAGAGACAGACAGGATAAGTAAAAGTTCACATTTACTTGTGGTCAAAAACATGCAAAAGTCAAAACCAAGTAGGCAGATCGAAACAGGCAAATTCATCCAAAAAGAGGTCAGGCTGAGGGACAAATGTCTGTTGGGCATGCAGGGGGACCATGCAGGCATGGTCAGGCAGGCAGAATAGACAGCTGGAAAGCTACTGTAGGTTAAAACACAATAGCCAATCTGACAAAGAATAAATGGGAAGGGGCTGGTATACACTGCAGGACTGTTGGGGAAAGTGGGAACAGGGGTGCTGGTAGATGCGGGAGGTCAGGTAATGGGGATCAGATCCAGGTGGCTGGATCTGAAATGACAGATGAGTTAGTATATGATAGGGAACTAAGCGTAGACTGGCATTGTGACAATGATACAACCAAGAGCAAGTTCATTGTCATTAATTGTTCCTTCTCATTGTTGCCAAATTCATATGTAATACTTCATGTAGGCCTACTTAAGTTGTGTAAGAGTAGAGGAACAATGTTATGTAAAAAAAGTTAGTTTTAGTTAGTTTATACTAACATCAGCATTTTAGTGTGCTAACACTTGCTGATTAGCACTAAACACAAAGTACAGCCAAGTCTTAAGGAAATGTTGTGTATTCAAATATTTAGTCATGAACAGCTAGTGTGGCTAAAAATAGCGGGCCTGAATTGAGGAGCAAAAGGCAGAAAGTCATGTTAGCTTTGTTGTGTAAGTGCAGCTAGCATCTACTGTATGTTAACTTAGCTACCTTAGCTTCCTTTGTAGTCTCTAAACCACACTCATATCAGGTGATGAAACTTCTGTGCACCAGCAAATAAGCTGTTTACCAGGTTCTGTGATGAATACCATATCATCATCAGGGTTAGTTTAGATCAATCTGAGTCCCAGTCAGTCAAAGACCTACTGAAATGTTTAGCTTTTCAGCTGGAACTAAGTCTCCAACTAACAATTCAATTATTAACAGGTAGCCCATTATTCTTCTTCTTCTTCTTCTTCTTCTAGAAATTTGCTTCCACATGATTTGCATTATTTATGCTTCCACAACATGCATGCGTACAGTACACACAAAAGCAAATATGTTGGAGAGCTTTAGTTGTCTTTATCTTAGTAGATAGAGGCTTTGCATGTGTAAAATATACTGAACAATCTAATTTACTAACACCCAGTTTCATCTGACAAATGCTGTAGTTATCTGCTATTGGACTGATGTTTAAATACTGAAGAAAATACTGTCCTCCCACTAAAGGTACCTGACAAACCTGACGGTCTCTCTATAGTTAAAATTGTTCAGGTGCAATAAATCAGTGGGGTCAATGGAGGGGGTAGAGAGCAAAAGTATGTGTATTCAGATTATGAAATACACACATGTAGATACACACTCTCATTTTGGCACTTTTCTGAGGACCACTTTGAAACTTTGAGAGAAGCATATAAGATTCAAGATTCAAGATTCTTTATTGTCATATACTAGTCACAATGTAACATTGTCACCAGTAATAAAATTTTTTGTGCTTGGTGCCATCTCAACATCACGGTGCAATAATCGCTTCACAGTGCAAAATATTCAAGAAGAAAACATATACATATTAAAAAAATGAATAGAATAGTGCTGTCAATCGATTAAAATATTTAATCGCGATTAATCTCATGAATGTCATAGTTAACTCGCAATTAATCGCAAATTAATCGCACATTTTTATCTATTCTAAATGTCCCTTGAATTATCATTTTAATACTGTTATCAACATGGAAAAGTGGATAGGCTTGCTTTGTGCAAATGTTTTTTATTGAAAACAACAACGTGTAGTGTTTTATTTCACACTAACATTCTCACTTTGAGCAGTCATTCACATTTGAAGGAAAATCTCACACAATTTAACACTGTCAATAAACAGATGACAAAAAAATAAATACTTGGTTACAAAAAAGCCCCTTCAACAACCCTTTCTAAGGGATCAAAACAGGGTGATCAAAGATAAAGTTACAAAGTGCACATCATTGTAAACTAGGACTCAGGCGATAGTGCAGTTAAACCATGGCTTAAACTTTCCTTTTTTAAATTTCCTTTGAACATACAAGCAGTCAGACTATACTGCTCATCTGTTTATTCACCAGAGGCTTATCAACCCAGCCTCTTATTTCTCTCCAGAAAGAATGAACATTACTTGGCTATGGCTGCAGTAAGCTTGTTCTTAGTTGTGGTATCCATATGCCTCTGCCCAAAGCCATCCATTGTCACCTGGTTTTGACAAGAAGGCGGCGGAGAATTCGCATTAGCTGTGTGTTTGGCCATCAAGTGGTATTTCAGACTGGATGTGCTACGGTGATAATTCAGTTCACACCGACAATACACACAGAACTTTGGTCTTGTCAGTCGACCCATCCGGCAACTTTTTTACACTAAACTTTTCATTCAGAATCTTGTTTGCGTCCGTTTCAGCATTTCGCACTTGACATCCACACAAACCGGTAGCCTACTTTTTTACAGCTAGCGAGCAGGCAAGATCAAACACACGCGTGGGGCATGTCTATTGTTTTGTTTCTGGTTTACAATCGGATCCTGTAGTTTTCCTAACATAACTAGCAGTGGCCACAGATTCTAAAAAACTACAAGTTCACTAGATCACAAAGGGTGTTAATCGCGCGCTAAAAAAAATGACGCCGTTAAAATGTATTTGCGTTAACGCGTTAATAACACAATATTTTTGACAGCACTAGAATAGAATAGAGGTAGCAGCTTCATAAAAATAGAATAGAATAAAAGTAGAATAAAAAAACACTAGAAATAGGAAAAAACACTAGAAGAGAATAAAAACACTAGAGGTGCAAGAGTGTGTGTGTGAGTATGTGAGTGTGTGTATTGGTGTGTGTGTGTGTGTGTGTGTGTGTGTGTGTGTGTGTGTGTGTGTGTGTG